>JAJEJO010045776.1:38243-79244 GCA_020662805.1 Glaucomys volans | reverse complement strand
TTCATTCCTGCTGGGTTTCCCTTGAGGACATTCAAACCAGCTGGGTCAAATTTTTATCCCATTGGAGGTACTTGACCTTGCTTTTTATCTTGGATACTTCATTGTTTGACATAGTTGGCTTTCCTTAAAAAAGCCTAAATCCATAATTAGGGAATGTCAGCAACTTGGCAAGGAATAGTGTGTAAATATGTATAAAGAAAGGGAGGAGATAATGTCTCACAGGATCTGTGAATCCATAAACAATACATGCTCAGAGAAAAAAATCATCTGCATTCAGGTTTCAAACTTCACGTAGGCATGTTTGCAGGAATTTACCTCAACAGTCCTTGCAGTGTGATTTTTTTCCACATAGCTCTATCCAGTGAATGGTAAGGCCTTCACTTCTCCACAAATTCTGCTCTCCTTGGTTTGATCCCACTCATTTAATGCCTAACTTGTTTCCCTGTGCTTCTGAGGCCTGAGAGCAAGAGAGAGGAGAGCTACAGTATGCAGATGAGAAGGGGTTGGCATGAAGTAATTTGTTTGGGAGGGTGTGCAATTATCAGGCTCATGAAGGAGAATGCAAGTTTCTCTATTTCCAGGGCTTGTTGCTGGGTCTTGAACACCTTGGGTTTCTGAGAATGACTTGGACACTATCCTAGCTGTGCTGCTTATACCTTCTCCAGTTATATATCTGCCATATCTCAGCCCAAAGTCATCATGGTTTCCATGGCAATGAGAATTACTTCAGGCTCTGGCTACTGTGGATAAATATTCAAAAACAGCTCTTTTCCAGGTGTGCTGGGAAGTGGGAAGATGAAGCAGGTGAGTCCCAGAAATTTCTCATTGGCCACAGTTATAATCCTAATGTCTGAACACAGAAGAAGCATCAGAGTGTGGATAGGGCATATCCCCTTGTGCTTTGACATTGTACGTCATTCAAGATAAGGTACCCACTTGAAACCTGACCATTTTTCATACTGTATGTGTCCTCCAGGGTCAGATGTTCTCACTCCAGGCAGCAGGCAGTATGTTTTCATGGGAATAGGGACCACCTGCAGCAATTTGGCCCCATCATATATAGTGGATTGGGGAGAGATGCAGAAGTGCTGGAGGACCAGTGAGTGTCCAAGACAAGAACAATCTCCAGGGGCTTAGCCCGATGCTGACAATCATGCTCATCTCTCCACACCCAGAACATTGCTGTGTTGGCAATCTGGCCTAGGGAAATACCAAGAACTCATAACGATGTCCGATGATATTTCAGAGAATAGGAGTATGTTTTGTGGCTTTCTGTGTGAGGTAAAGCTAAAACGAATGAAGTAGCAGACAAACTCTGGTGTGATGCTACGCCTTTCCACAAATGCCTCTTCAGGCAACAGCTTTACACTGGGATATAGGGCTTCTAAGTACCACTGAGGAGTGACTGAGTTCCCCCATATATTGAGGAGGGTATTCATTACTAAACATTTAGAATGGGGGCTATGAAGTTGCTGGCAATCCTGTAGAGACATTACATGCTCCCTCCACTGCCCAGTCCCCACCATGCCTGTGGTTCTCATACAATTAAGGTGCGCTCAGAAGTTGTCTTACTATGAGATTTCAAGGTGACCTTCAACTCAACCTTTGATACAGAAATATGTTCAAAATATGTCTTCACTTTCTTGTGAAGTTCTTGATATAATTTTCGTGACCTGCATATCACCTGTCTGAAAAAAACCACTGCACATTTCCAAGGACCCATTAACCAGTAGCTTGAAGATGTCTTCTGTTGGATAGGGTCACACACCCTATAACTATGATTCTCCAAAACTATGACATTGAGGAAATAAAGAAGGGCCTGGTGAGGGCAGAATGAGCACATTGTTACAGGGTATCACACGACATTTAAACATGCATCTGGCTGAAAGGGGGAATGGTAGAAAGCCTGGAAGTTGAAGATTCAAACAGGAATGAGTAAAGGATATTTTCTCTGCATTAAATGCAGATGGGTGTTGGAGAGGGAAGCAACCTCTGTGATGGGTCTCTAAAAGTGGTTTTTCTTGTGGGTATTCTACCCAAACATTACAGTAACATGCTTCTGCTGCATTGTGCTATGCAGATAGAGCAAGAAGTATGGGCCAGATCTTTCTGTACACAAGGAGACTAACTGAACACAAGTGAAATGTCGGAGAATATAAAGGATGTCCCCCATTACTGACTCTACCCTGAAGGTTACAAGGCCAACCATTAAGCCAATGCAGATTTCATTTTCCTGATATGTGACCTGGTAGGAAAGGCCCTCCTTCACCACAGTACATACAAACAGGAACTTCAATTTTCACAAGTACAAATTTGCATGTGGAAACATGAATGATGCCTCTGGAAATAAAGTGTGCAGAACAATATTGGACATCTACAAAATATTTCTCACTTTCAATGCAACAATGAAGACATAATATGGGCAACACCTTAAATTCAAAAACAGAAAAAACAATGGAAATTTGAAAGGTGTGATAGTACTTAAGGCACAGGTAAGAGATCCTACGGCATTTCAAAATTCCAAGTCCTAATATGTCGGAATTACTGGCATCCACATGATTCCTGCCACATAAAAATGTCCCTGATTTCATTTCATTAATAAGATTAATTTAAATAGGATTTCTGGTCATCCCCACACTAGCATCATAATCAAGTCATTCTCATTTTCTTGCTAAAATCAGAACATACCATCCTTCACTCATCCCTACTCAGCATCTCTTAAATCATCACCCAAAGTGAGCAATGGTCTGAAAAAATACTTCCTTATTATTGAACCTGGATCTCTAGTGATACAGGGAACCCAGGCTTTAAATAGCCCCTGTGGATTTTGAATGATATCACCAGACGGAAAGTTATGGATTCTGTGCCATTCCATACAAGTCTTTAAAAAATGATATGCATAAACCTGCAAAGCACAACAAGATGAGTAGTGCCAGGGCCACCTGCAACTGTTTTGTCTACAACTCTTGGTTTTCAAGCGAATACTGGAATTGTGTGGAACAATGTTGAGGTGTAATGTCCCACTTCTTCTTCTGCAAGACTGCAGTGTGCCCAAGAAAGCTTCTCCTTCACAAAACAAGTACCTGGATATTTTGAATGTCATTCTCTGCTGAAAGGCAGCACTGAAATCCCAAAACGTGCTCAACCTACCTTCAAAACAAAAAACAGAGGAGAATACATTTTACTCCCTGGTGCACATTTTCCTGTCATTGGACTTGCTTATGCAATGCACTTGTCAGCCTATTAACAAGAACATTACATCCTCTGCATACCTGAGAGTTGTCTCATCTTCAGGAATTCCACCCAAGCAATCTAGGTCTTGGGGAAACACTTTTGCCTATCACCACAGCTGCTTGCTCAATACCCTCTTTAGATTGGGATTCCAATTAAATCTGAGACTTCTATATTTCTGTGTTCACTTCATTGAACAGATGAGTTTTGGCATGATGTGAATAAACTCTTTAAATTAAATGACTGCATGCTGTGCAGGCCTGACTATGTAATATGCTCTGCAGGAAAACCACCTAAGGCAGAGCACATTAATTTCAGTTCTGTGGGATGCTTTCCAGATCAACCCAGTCAGAATCGTTTGGTGCAGGTCAAATCTCAATATCTCATTTGTCATAAGGTCACAAAGTTTCACCCCTGTCCCTTAAAGAAAAAGGGAATTATAGCACCTCAACTAGCAGAAATTGATCAGATGGAATCATGGAGGTGTGTGGCATTGGAGATGTTGATCATTGTAGGAAATTATATCATCCTTTTTTGAGAACAAAGGAAATAGAGGATATCTTACACACCTGAGCAAAGAGGCCTTCTGTCCCAAAGGGCTCACAGCTCTCTCTTTCTTCTCATTCCTGCTGGCCTTTTCATTGATAACATTCAAACCAGGTGGGTGAAATTCATATCCCATTTGCGATATTAGACCTTCTGTTTCATCTCAGTTACTTCTTTGCTTGATGTAGTTGGTTGCCCTGAAAAGACACTGTTTCCCTTATTAGGGAATGTCTTGGCATCTTGGTGAGGCACAGTGTGTAAATATGTATAGGGAAAGGGAGGAAATGATGGCTTACAGAACCTATGAATCCATGAACAATACATGCTCAGAGAAAAAAAAAATCATCTACATTCAGATTTCAAACTTCAAGTAGGTACACTTGTAGGAATTTCATTCCTCAACATTCCCTACAGTGAATTTATTTGCACAAATTTCTATCCATAGAATGGTAGAGCCTTCATTTCCTCAAAAAATGCTGCAACCATGGATTTGATCCCACTCAAGAAATGCCTATCATGCTTCCCTGTGTTTCTGAGACCAGAAAGCAATTGAGAGGAGAGCTACAGTATGCAGATATGAAGGGAATGTGGGAATGTGGGAATTTGGTTTGTAAGCGTGTGAAATTTTCAGGCTCATGTAGGAGAATGCAGGTTTTCTTTAATTCCAAAGCTTGTTGCTGGGTCTTGAGCAACTTGGGTTTCTGAGAATGGTTTGGGCGCTATCCTAGTTGTGCTGCACATACCACCTCCAATAAGACATTGACCATATGACAGCCCAATTGTGTCACAGTTGCCATAGCAACCAGATTTTCATCAGGTTCTGGCTACTGCAGATGAATATTCAAAGAAAGCTCTTTTCCAGGTGTGCAGGGATGTGGGATGAGGAAGTAGGTGAGTTCCAGAAGTCTCTCATGGACCACATATGTCATCCTAACATCTGAACACAGGAGAAGAGGAATCAGGATATGTAGAGGGCATGTGCCCTTGGGCTTTGAGACATCAAACATCATCCTTATAAATTTCCCACTTGATATCTGACTGGTTTTCATACTGTACATGTCATCCAGGGACCCATGTGTTCAGGCTAGTAGCAGGCAGTATGAATTCCTGAGATTGTGGACCATCTGCAGGCAATTTGTCACAGATGTAGGGAATTAGGGAGAGATGCAGGAGTGGCTGAAACCCAGGGGGTGTTCAAGCCAAGCACAGGCCCCAGGGCCTTGGACCTACACTGACACATCTGCTCATCTGTCAACACTCAGTACATTGCTGTGTGGGTCATCTGACCTAGGGAAATAGCAAGCATTTGCAATGATGCTTCAGAGAATAGGAGAATGTGTGGTGTCTTTCTGTGTGAGAGGAAGTTAAAACAATCAAACACCACACAAACTCTGGTGTGATGCTACACCTTTCCACAAAAGTCCCTTTAGGAGACAGCTTGAAGCTGGAATAGAGGACTTTTAAATACCACTGAGGAATGACTGAGATCCCCAACATATTGAGGAGGGTATTCATCACTAAATATTTAGAATGGAGGCTATCAAGTTGCTCACAATCCTAGAGACATTCCATTCCCACTCCACCAACCAGCACACACCATGTCTGAGGTTCGCTTACAATTAAGGTGCACTCAGAAATTATCTTACTATGAGATTTTAAGGTGATTTTCAATTCACCCTTTGATTCAGAAATATTTTCAATTTATGAATTCACTGAAGGTGTAATTTTCTTGACCTGCATATCACCTGTCTGAACAAAAACCATCTGCACATTCCAAGTACCCCTTAACCAATATCTTGAAGATGCCATCTGAAGGCTAGGGTCACACACCCTGGAACTATAATCCTCCAAAACCATGACATGGAGGGATTAAAGAAGTGCCTGATGAAGGCAGGATGAACACATTGTTACAGAGTATCACAGAAAATTTGAACATGCATCTGGCTGAAAAAGAGGAATGGTAGAAAGCCTGAAAGTTGAATATTCAAACAGGGGTGATTAAACGACATTTCCTCTGAACTAAATGTAGATGGGTGTTGCAGAGGGAGCCAACCTCTGTGATGGGTCTCTAAAAGTGATTGTACTTGTGAGTATTCTCCCCAAATATTCCAGGAATATGCCTCAGCTGCATTGTGCTATGTAAATAGAGCATGAACTAGGGGCAAAATCATTGTGTATTCCAGGAGAGTAAGTGAGCAAAAGTGCAATGTTTGAGGGCGTAAAGAAAGTCCCCCATTACTGACTCTACCCTGAACCTTACAAGGAATATCTCATTAAGCTAATTCAGATTTTGTTGTCCTTATATATGACCTGGGGGGAAAGGCCCTGCTTCAGCACATCAGGTACAAACATGCACTTCAATTTACACAAGTACAAATTTGCATAGGGACCCCTGAATGATGTCTCTGGAAATAATGTGTTCAGAGCAACATCAGGCATTTAAAAAAAGTTATCTGTTTCAATGCAACAATGAGGCCACAATACGTGTGAAATCTTAACTTCAAAACAGAGAAAATAACAGAAGCATGAAAGGTGTGATAGGACTTAAGGCACAGGAAAAAGAAGTCCTATGCCATTTCAAAATTCCAAATCCTCATTTTTCAGAATTACAGGCATCCACTTGAATCATGCCACATAAATAATGTCCATGATTTCATTCCTCCAATAAGATTAATTTAAAAAGAATATCTGGGTCATCCCCACACTAGTATCAGAATCAAATCATTCTCATTATCTTGTAAAATCAGAACATACCATCCTTCACACATCCCTTCACAGCATCTCTTAAGACATCAATGAAAGTGAGCAATAGTCTGAAAATATGCTTCCTTATTATTGATCCTGAATCTCGAGTGACTCAGGTAATCCAGGCTTTAAATAGCCCCTGTGGGTATTGAATGATATCACCCGAGGAAATCTTATGTATTTTGTGCAAATCCGTACAAGTCTTTAATAAATGATGTGTATAAACATGCAAAGAGCAACATGCCGTGTACAGAAAAAGCCAGGTGCAGCTGTGTTTTGTCTATGTCTCTTGGTTGCAAGTGGATATTGGGAATGTGTGGAACAACATTGAGGTGTAGAGTCCCACTTCTTCTTCCAAGAGACTGCAATGTGCCCCAGAAAGCTTCTCCTTCATGAACACGTGTGCCGGTGATATTTTGAATGTCATTCCCTCCTGAGAGGCAACAATGAAGTTCCAAAATGTGCTCAACCTAAACTTCAAAACACAAAAGCAGAGAAGAATGCATTTTACTCCGTGGTGCACATTTTCGTGTCAACAAACTTGCTTATGCAATACACTTGTCAGCCTATTAATAAGACCAATCTCTGCAATCCTGAGAATTGTCTCATTTTCATAAATTCAGACTCAAGATACATGGGTCTCAGGGAAACACTTGTTCCTGGCACCACAGCTTCTTGCTGAATACGCTCTTCAGAATGGGCTTCCAATTAAATCTGAGATGTATCCAAATTTTCTGAGTTCACTTGTTTGAGCGGAGGAGGAAAAATTGAGAAACTGGAGTGTGGGCATGATCTGAATAGGCTCCTTAATTAGATTACTCATGTATGCAGGCCTGAATATGCAATATGCTTGGCAGGAAATCCACCCAAGGCAGTGCCCACTAATTTCTATCAAATTCTGGGGAAGCCTCTTGAGAACAACCCAAGCAGAAATGATTGTTGCAGGTTAAATCTCAATTTTTTAGGTCATCCTGAAGAGAAAAAGCTTCATCCCTGTCCCTTTAAGGCAGTAGAGAGTTGTAATTTCTAAATGACCAGGCAATTATCAGAGGGAACCATGGAGGTGTGTGGCAGTGGAGATGTTGGTCATTGTAGGAAATATTATATCCTATGTTCTTTAGGACCAACAGAAATTGAGGGAATCTTACACACCTGAACAAAAAGGACTTACCATTGCAAATGTCTCACAATGCTCTTTCTTTTCATTCCCACTGTCCTTTACCTTGAGGACATTCAAACCAGTTGGGTCAAATGCATACCCCATTGGAGATAGTTGACCTTGCTTTCCTTCTCAGGAATTTCTTTCCTTGAAATAATTTGTTTTCTTGAAAAAATTTCTGTTTCCCTCATTAGGGAATGTCTCAGCAATTTGGCAAGGCACAGTGTTTAAATGTGTATAGGGAAGTTGCAGATACAATGGCTCACAGGATCTGTGAATCCATGAAAAACACATCTCAGAGAAAAAATCAAGTGCATTCAGTTTTCAAAATTCATGTATGTATGATTGCAGGAATTTCTCTCAACAGTCTTTGCAGTGAGATTATTTCCACAAAGTTCTATCCCTTGAACTGTCAATACTTAATTTCTCTGCAAAATTCTGCTACTTTTGTGTGGATCCAACTCAAGAAATGCCTGACTTGTTTCTCTGTGCTTGTGCCACTGAGGGCTGAGTGCAAGAGAGGGGAGAGCTACAACATGCAGATTGGAAGAGGTAGACATGCAGGAATTTGGTTTGGAAGGGTGTGGAATTTTCTGGCTAATGTAGGAAAATGCATTTTTTTTCTCTTTCCATGGCTTCTTGCTGGATATTGAGCAATTTGGGTTTCCAAGAATGAATTGATTGTTATCCTAGCTGTGTTGCACATACCAATTAGATTCACAGAAGGGCAATATGAGAGCCCAATCATGTCACAGTTGCCATGGCAACCAAAAATGTCTTCAGGTTCTGGCTGCTGCAGATGAACTTTGAGAAAAGCTCTTTTACAGGTTTGTTGGGAAGTTGGACAAGGGAGATGGCGAGTCCCAGTGTTCTTTGGTTGGCCACAAATGTGATTCTAACGTCTGAACACAGGAAAAGGAGAATCAGGGTGTGTAGAAGGCATGTCTCTTTGTGCTTTGAGACATTGGACTTCATCCAGTATAAGTTACCCACTTGAAACCTGACCGGTTTTCATACTGTACATGTCTGCCATGGGGCGATGTGCTCACTGGCAGGCAGCAGGCAGTATAATTTCCTGGGAATGGGGACCACATGCAGGCAATTGTTCCCCACAAGGTGTAGTGGATCAAGGAGATATGTGGGCATCCCTGAAGAGCAGTGGGTGTTGAAATGATGCTCAGGTCAGAGGGACATGGCTCTACACTGATAATCCTGTTCCTCTGTCCCCTCTTGGTACATTGCTGTGTTGAGAATCAGGCCTAGGGAATTAGAAAACACTCCCAATGATGGCTGATGACATTTCAGAGAAGCATGCAGGGTGGTTTGCTGGGTGGGGAAAGTTTGAACTAAGAAAAAAGACACCAACTCTTTTGTGATACTGCACCTTTCCACAAATGCCTCTATGGGAGACAGATCTAACCTGGGTTTCAAGAATTCTTAGTACCAGTGAGGAGTGGATGAGCTCCCCAACATGAGGAGGCTGATCATCACTAAATATTTAGGATGAGGGCTATCAAGTTGCTGCCAATATTGGAGAGCCATTCCATGCTCACTCCACCGACCAGGGCCCTGCACATCTGCAGTTCTCTTACACTTAAGGTGCACTCAGAAATTGTCTTCTATGAGATTCCATGTGGCCCTTCAACTCAGCCTTTGATACAAAATATATTCAAAATGTGTCTTCACTGAAGGTGCATTTTTCTTGACCTGCATTTCGCCTGTCTGAACAAAGACCCTCTGCACATTTCCAAGGACATCTTATCCAACAGCTTTAAGATTCTGACTGCAGGTGAGGGTCACACCCCATGGAACTATGACCCTCCACAAACATGAAATTGAGGGATGAAGCAAGTGTGTGATAAGGGCAGAATGAGCACATTGCTACAGGGCATCCCACAAAATTTGAGCATGCATCCACCTGAAAGAGAAGAAAGGTAGAAAGCTTGGAAGTTGAATATTCAAGCAGGTAGGATTAAAGGATATTTCTTCTGCACTAAATCTAGAAGGATGTTGGAGATTAAAACAACCTCCGTGAAAGGTCTCTAAATGAAGTTACACTTGTGAGTGGTCTTCCCAAACATTCCAGGAACTTTGATCAGCTGCAATGCCCTATGAAAATCCAGCAAGAAGTAGGGAACAGATCATTCTGTAAACAATGACAGTTACTGAATACAACTGCAAAGGCTGAGGACATAATGACTCTCCCACATTATTGACTCTACTCTGAAGCTTATAAGGGATATCTCATTAAGCATATGCAGATTTAGCTATCCTGATATATGACCTTGTACGAAAGACCCTCCTAACCACAACACATATACCTAAGTACTTCAATTTATATAAATACAAAGGATGCCTCTGGAAATAAAATTTGCAGAACAACATCGCAAAACTAAACAAGACATCTCTTCTACAATGCAACACTGAAGACACAAGAGGTGTAAAATCTTAACTTTAAAAGCAGAGAGAAGAATGGATGTATGAAAGGTGTGATAGGACTTAAATACCAGGACAAAGAGATCCTACAACATTTTGAAATTTCAAGTCCTTATTGGAAGGAATCACAGGAATCCACACCAATCTGGTGACATAAAAAATGTCCCTGAATTCATTTCTTGAATAGGATTATTTTTCATAGATCTCTTCGGTCATCCCCACACTAAAATCAGAATCAAATCATTATCATTTTCTTTCTAAATATCAGAACATACCATCCTTCTCCCATCCCTACTCAGAATCTCTTAGGACATCCCTCAAACTGACAAAAAGTCTGAAAATGTACATCATTAGTAATAAACCTGGGTCTCCAGGAATACAGGTAAACTATGCTATACATAGCCCCTGTGGGCTCTGACTGATTTCAGCAGAAGTAAATTTATGTATTCTGTGTCAATTCATACAAATCTTTAATAAATGATGTCTACACACATGCAAAGCACTTGAAAACTGAGTACAGCCAGGACCACTTGCAGCTGTGTTTTGTCTACATGTCTTGCTTTCATGCTGATAATGTGGTTGTGTGGGAAAACTATGAGATATAGAAGCCCACATCTTATTCTAAGAGACTACATTGTGTCCCAGAAAGCTTCTCCTTCACAAACCCTAGTGCTGGTGATATTTGGAATGTCATTTCCTGCTGAAAGGCAACACTGAAATCCCAAAATGTGCACAACCTGAACTTCAAAATATTAAAAGAGAGATGAATGCATTTAAGAACCTGGTGAAAATACCCTTGACAGCACATTAATAAGAATTTTACAACCTCTACAATCCTGAGAATTGTCTCATCCACCGAAATACTGATCAAGATTTCTAGGTCTCTGGGAAACAATTTTTCCTGCTGCCAAAGTGGCTTGCTGAATACTCTCTTTGAATGGACTTCCAATTAAATCTCAGAATTTTCCAACCTTTTTGAGTTCACTTGAAGAGAGGAGACAAGGTTGAGATACTGGATTGGTGGCATTATCTGAGTAGGTTCCTTAAAGTAGATGACTGCATGTTATGCAGGCCTGATTACATGATATGCTCAGCAGGAAAACAACCCAAGGCACAACCCAATAATTTCTCTCAAATTCTGTCAAAGCATTTGAAGAACAATCCAGTCAGAAGCATATGTTGCAGGGCAAATTCCAATGTCTAGGGAGGGATGACGAGATAATTTCCATTCTACTCCCTTTAAGAAAAAAGAGTTATTGCTCCTCAATGAGCAGACAAATATCAGAAGCAACCATGGGTGTGCATGGCAGTAGAAGCTTGTCCTTACAAGAAATTTAATGTCCTCTATTTGGGAACAAAGGAAATCCAGGGAATCTTACACCACTGGTCACAAAATGCTTACCATTGCAAATGGCTCAAAACTCTTTCTTTTCAATTTTCCTGGCCTTTCCCCTGAGGGAACTTCTAACCAGCTGGGTCAAATTCATGCTCCAGTGGAGGTACTTGACCTTGCTTTGCACTTCAGGTAAGTTGGTGCTTGAAAATGTTGATTTTCCTGATAAAGTCTTTTTCCCTAATTAGAGAATATCTCAGAAACTTGGCAAGAGAGTTTGCAAATATGTATAGGGAATTAGAAGAAGTGTGGGCTCAAAGGATCTGTGAATCCATGAAAAATATTTGCTGAGAAAAAAAAAACATCAGCGTTCAGTTTTCAAACTTACACTAGGTATTTTTGAAGGAATTTCTCTCAATATTTTTGCAGTGAGATTATTTGCAAAAAAGTTCTATCCATTGAACCGTCAAGCCTTCTTTTCTCCACAACATGCTGCTACATTGGATTTGTTACTACTCGAGAATTTCCTAACGTGTTTCCCGTGCTTCTGAGGCCTGAAAGCAAGAGAGAAGAGAGCTACAGTATGCAGATGGGAGGGACTGGCATTTGGGAATTTGGCTTGGGAAGGTCTGAAATTTTCTGTCTCATGTAGGAGAATGCAGGTTCCTTCTCTTTTCAGGGCTTGTTGCTGGATCTTGAGCAACTTGGGTTTGCAAGAATGGCTTGGTTGTTATCATAGTTATGCTGCTGCATTCTGCCTGCAGTCACTCAGGGCCATATGACAGCACAATGGCTTCATGGTTGCCATGATACCACAATTTCTTCAGTTTTTGGCACCAGTGAACGAACCTTTAAATAGAAATCTTTTCAGCTATACTGGGAAGTGGAAAGAGGAAGCATGTGAGTCCAGGGATCCTTTCTAGCCACAAATGTGATCCTAACATCTGAAAATAGTAGAGGAGGAATCAGGGTTTGTAGGGGCCATGTAACCTTTTGCTCGAGACATCAGAATTCATCCAAGGTAAGTTAACTTGTTGAAACCTGACCAGTTTGCATCCTGTCCAGTTTTGCCAGGGGTGATGTGCTCCCTGGGCCACAGCATGAATTATGACTACTGGGAATTGGGACCACCTGCAGGCAATTTTTTCTGACAAGGAGTAGTGGATCAAGAAAAGTTGTGGGATTGCCTGAGGACCAGTGGGTGTCCAAGCCCAGCACAGGCCACAAGGGCATGAACCTATGCTGAAAATTCTCCTTGTCTGGAGTCACTCAGCATATTGCTGTGTCAGGAATCTACCCTAGGTTATGTGCAACCCCTGACAATGATGGCCAATGAAATTTAATATAATAGGAGCCTGTGAGTCCTTGCTCTTTTAGGCGAAGTTTGAACTGAGAAACAACACACAAACTCTGGTACAATCCTACACCTTTCCACAAATGCCAATACAGGAGACAGCTGGAACCTGGAATTTAGGATTTGTAATTACCAGTGTTGAGTGTTTGAGCTCCCCTATGTGGAGGAATGTGCTAATATAAAAGATATACGGTGGAGGCTATCAAGTTGCTGTCATTCTGTAGAGACATTCCATGCTCACTACACCAAACAGGCTCCCTAGGTCTACATTTGCCTTACTCTTAATGTACAGTCAGAAACTGTCTTGCTGTGAGATTCCAAGGGGCCCTTCAACTCACCATTTGATACTGACATATTTTCAAAATGTGTCCTCACAAAAGGTGTTATTTTCAAGAACTCCATATCGCTTGACTGAACCATGACCCACTGCACATTTCCAAGGACACCTTAAACAACAGCTTAAAGTTGCTGATGCAGGCTAGGGTCACACACCATGGAACTATGAGCCTCCAAAAAAGTGAAATTGAGGATTGAAACAAGTGCCTGATGAAGGGAGGGAGAACACACTGTTACAGGGCATCACAGGAAATTTGAACATGCATCTGGCTGAAAGAGAGGAATGGTATAAAGCCTGGAATTTGACTACACAAACTGGGAGAAATAAAGGATATTTCTTCTGCAGTAAATGCAGATGGGTATTGCAGAGGGAAATAATATATGAGAACAGTCTTTAAACAAGATTGTACGTGTGAGTAGTATCCCCAAACGTTCCAGGAACTTCCTTCACTGCAAAGTGCTATGCAAATATGTAAGAAATAGGGGACAGATCTTTCTGTAGTAAAGGATAGTTACTGAAACAAGTGCAATGGATGAGGACATAAAGGCCTTCCCCATTGCTGACTCTACCATGAAACTTACAAGGGATATCTCATTAAGCATATGCAGATTTAGTTATCCTGATATGTGACCTGGTAGAACAAGCCCTCCTTCACCACAGCACATACACCCACGACTTCCCTTTCCACAGTACAAATTTGCATGTGACCACTGAATGAGGCCTCTGGAAATAAAGTGTGCAGCACATCGGAAATCTAAACAGAAATGTTTGTTGCAATGCAACAATGAAGACACAGTCCATGTAAAGTCTGAACTGAAAAACAGAAAATAATGAAATATGAAAAGTGAGATAGGTCTTAAGGCATAGGAAAAGCAAATCCTACAAAATGTTGAAATTCCAAGTCCTTATTTGTAGATATGATAGGCATTTACACCAATCCTGCCCCATAACTAGTGTTCTTGATTTCATTCCTTAAATAGGATTATTTTAAATAGGTTTTCTTGGGTAATCCCCGCACTAACATCAGAATCAAATCATTCTCATTTTCTTGTTAAAAATCAGAACACAACATCCTTCCCCTGTGCCTACACAGCATCTCTTAAGACATCCTTAAAATGAACCAAAGTCTGAAGAAGTACTTCATTAGTTGTGAAACTAGGTCTCCATGAACACAGGGATAGCAGGATTTATATAGACCCTGTGGGTTCTGACTGATAATAGTGTAAGTAAACTTATGTATTCTGTAACAATTCAAACAAGTCTTCAATAAAGGATATCTATAAACATGCAAAGCACATCAAACAGAAGGCAACCAGGAACACCTGCAAGTGTTTTGTTGACATCTCTTGATTTTTAAGGTTATTGTGGTTTTGAGGGACAACCTTGAGGTGTGGACAAAAAATTCATTATCTGAGAGAGTGCAGTTTCTCCAGAAAGTTTCTCTGTCAAAAACCCTAGTACCTGTATTTTAAATGTAATTCCCTCTTGAAAGGCAACAATGAAGTACCAAAATATGTTCATCCTGTTCTTAAGAAACCGAGAAGAAACAAGACTGCACCTTGTGTGCATTTTCATGTTGTAGAACTTGCTTATGTAATACACTTGTCACCATATTAATAAGAATGTTACAACCTCTGCATTAATGAGAGTTGTCTTACCTTCAGGAACACCATCTCAAGAATTCTAGGTCTCTGGGAAAACATTTCCTGCCACCACAGTTTCTTGCTGAATACTCTCTTATCAATTGGGTTCCAATTAAATCTGAGACTTATCCAACCTTTCTGCATTCACTTGAATGAACTGAGAATGAAAGGCTCAGAAACTGGAGGGTTGGCATAATCTGAATAGGCTCCTTAAAGTAGATGGCTCCATGTTGTTCAGGCCTTACTACATGATAGGCTTTGCAGGAAACCCCCCAAGGCAGAGCCCAAAAATTTCTATCAAATTTTGTAGAAGGCTTTAGAGAACATACCAACCAGAAAAATATGTTGCAGGTCAAATTCCAATGTCTAGAGACATTGGAGACTGAATTTCATCCCTTTCCCTTTAAGTAAAATAAAGCTATAGATACTCATTGAGCAGACAACTATCAGAGGGAAAATGGACTTGTATGGCAGTAGGAGAATTGGTCATTTTAGGAAATATATCCTCTGATTTTTGGGACCAAAGGAAGTTGAGGGAATCTTACATGCCTGAGCACAAAAAACATACCATCACAAATGACTCACAACTGCATCTTGATTTTTATTCCTTCTGGACTTTCCCTTGAGGAAATTCTAACCAGCTGGGTCATATGCATAACTCAAAGGAGATCCTTGACCTTGCTTTTCACTGCAGGTATGTGTGTGCTTGAGAATTTTGGTTTTCCGGGTAAGAGTGTTTTCTTAATTACAAAATGTCTCAGCAACTTGGTGAGGCAGAGTGTGTAAATATTTATAGGGAAGGGGGAGAGATGAATTCTCACAGAATCCGTGAATCCATGAGTAAAATTTGCTCAAAATTAAACATCTGCATTCATTTTTCAAGCTTCCAGTGGATATGTTTACAGTAATTTCTCTCAACATTTTGTGCAGTGAGATTTTTTGTACAAAGTTCCATCCATTGAACTGTCAAGACTTCATATCCCTACAAAATGCTCCTACTGTGGTCTTGATCCCAGTCAATAAATGCCTAACTTGTTTCCCTGTGCTTCTGAGGCAGGAGAGCAAGGTACATGATATGTACAGCATGCAGAGGGGAAGGGGAAGTCATGGAGGAATTTGGAAGGTCATGGAATTTTCTGACTCATGTAGGAGAATGTAGGTTCTTTTTTTTCCAGGGCATGTTCCTGGAATTCAAGCAACTTGTCTTTCCAAGAATAGCATGGTTGTTATCGTAGCTGTGCTACATATACTGCCCTAATTCACAGAAATGCCATATGACAGCCCCATGGCATTAAAGTTGCCATGAGAACCGAAATTTCTTCAGGTTCTGGATCCTGCAGATGGAAGTTCCAATAGAGCTCATTTTGAGGTGTTCTGGCAAATGGGAAGAGGAAGTAAGTGAGTCAAATCTGACTTTTGCTGGTCACACATGTGATCCTAATGTCTGAATACAGAAAAGCAGGAATCAGGGTGTTAGAGCTCATGATCCCTTCTACTTTCAGACATCAAATTTCATCCAAGGTAAGTTACCCTGTTGATAACTGACCGGTTTCCATGTCTACCAGGGGGCAAGATGCTCACTGAATGCAGTAGGCAGTATGATTTCCTGGGAATGGGGTCCACCTGCAGGCAACACGTGCTGTAGTGGATGAGGGAAAGATGCAGAATTGTCTGAGGACCAGTGAGTGTCCATGTCAAGCACAGGACACAGGGGCATGAACCTATGCTGACAATCCTGCTGGACTGGACACATTCAGTACATTGTAATGATGGAAATCAGGCCTACTGAATTCACAACCACTCAAAAGGATGGTCAATGACATTTCAGAGAACAGGTGCATGCAGGGTGGCTTGCTGGGTTAGGTGAAATTTGAACTGGGAAGCAGCACACCAATTCTGGTGTGATGCTACACCTTTCTACAAATGACCCTACAGAAGACATCTAGAACCTGGGGTTTAGGACTTCTAAGGACCAGTGGGGAGTGGCTGAGCTCCCCAACATGTAGAGGAGGGTGTTCATCATGAAACATTTATGATTGAGGCTGGCTAACCTGGAGAGACATGCTACATTCATTCCACTGACCAGGCCCCACAATATCTGTGGTTGTCTTACAATCAAGGTGCACTCAGAAATTTTCTTGCTATGAGATTCCAGGGGGCCCTTCAACTAACCCTTCGATGCAGAAACATATTCAAAATATGTCTTCACTGAAAATATAATTTCCTGACCTGCATATTGACTCTCTGAGCAAAGACTCTCTGCACATTTCCAAGTACACCTTAAATAAGAGGTTGACGATACCAAATGCAGGCTAGGGTTACACACCATGGAACTATGATCCTCCACTAAGGTGAAATTGAGGAATGAAACAAATGCCTGATGAGGGCAGGATGAGCATATTGTTATAGGGCATCAAATGAAATTTGAACAGGCATCTGGCTGAAAGAGAGGAATGCTAGAATGCCTGGAAGGTGAATAGTGAGAGAGGAGTTAATGGTATTTTTCTACACTAAAGACAAATGGGTTTTGAAGAAGATAACAACTTCTATGAAGGGTTTCTCAAAAAGATTGTACTTGGGAGTGCTATCCCAAACACTCCAGGAAATTTATTATCCTGCAAAGTGTTTTGCAAATACAGCAAGAAGTAGGACCCAGATCAAGGGCCCACTTGGCCCTTGATTGTAATCCAGGATGATTACTGAATACAAGTGCAATTGCTGAGGACATGAAGGTCTTCCCACATTACTGACTCTACCCTGAAGCTTAAATGTGATATCTCTTTAAGGATATGCAGATTTCTCTTTCCTGATACATGACATGATAGGAGAGGCCTTCACTTACCACAGCATGTACACACAGGCAATTCAATTTACTCAACTACAAATTTGCAAATGGACCACTGAATGAGGACTCTGGAAATAAAGTGTACAGCACAACTTTGCAAATCTAAACAAACCATGTCTGTTACAATGCAACAATGAAGACACAATATGTGTAAAATCCAAAGTTGAAAACAGAAAACAACACAAGTATCAAAGGTGTAATAAGTCTTGAGGCACAGGAAAAGGAGATCCTACAGCATTTCGTCTATTCAAGTCATTATTTGTTGGAATTACAGGCATCCCTAGCATTTGTGCCATGAAACTAATGTCCTGGTTTCATTTCTTCAATAGAATTTTTTTAAAGAGACTCTGTTTGGTCATCCCCAAACTATCATCAGAAACAAAGAATTCTCATTTTCTTGTAAAAATCAGAACATACCATCCTTCAACCATGCCTAAACAGCATCTCTTACGACATCCTTAAAATGAACCAAAGTCTGAGAAAATGCTTCATTAGTAATGAACACAGGTCTCCAGTGATATAGGGAAACCAGGATGAATATTGCACCTGTGGTTTCTGACTGATAACAGCAGAAGTAAACTTACATATTTTGTGCCAATTCATACAAGTATTTAATAAATAATTGCTATAGTCAGACAAAAACAACAAACTGAGTACAACCAGGGCCACCTGCAGCAGAGTTTTATCTACATCTCGTGGCATTCAAGTTGATTTTGTCATTTTGTGGGACAAGGTCGATGTGTGAAACCCCAATTCTATTTCTGAGAAAATTCAGTGTGCCCCAGAAAGTTTCTCTTCCAAAAATTCTAGTCCCAGTGATATTTTGAATATCATTCCCTCTTGAAAGGCAACAATGAAGTCCCAAAATATGCTCATTTTATACTTAATAATCTGAAAACACAGAAGAATGCATTTTAGAATTTTGTATGCATTTTCAAGCTGTAGAACTTGCTTCTGCAGTGTGCTTGCCAGCTTCTTAATAAGAACATTACAACCTCTGCATTCCTGAGAGTTGTCTCAACTTCCGGAATATCTACACAATAAATCTAGATCTCTCAAAAAAACTTTTTCCTGCCAAAAGAGGTGCTTAAAGCGTACACTATTTGGAATGGAATTCCAATTCAATCTGAGAGTTTTCCAACCCTTCTACATTCAGTTGACTGAACATAGAAAGAAAGTCTCAGAAACTGAAGTGCAGGAATATTCTGATTAGGCTCCTTAAAATAGATGACTGCATGATATGCAGGCCTTACTATGCTACATGCTCTGCAACAAAACCACCTAAGACAGAGTCCAATAATTTCAATAAAACTGTGTAGAAGTCCTTGGAGAAAAACTCCAACAGTAACCTGTATTTCAGGTCAAATTCCAATATCAAGGTAGTCATGAGGAGACACTTTCATTCCTGTCCCTTTAAGAAAAAAAAGACTTATAGCTCCTCAATGAGCAGGCAATTATCAGAGGGCACCATGGAGGTGTTTGGCAGTAGGAGTTGTTTTAGGAAATATTATATCCTCTCATCTTTAGGTCCACAAAAATTGATGAATCTTATACTCCTGAGCACACACCACTTACCATTGAAAATGGCTCCAAACTGCCTCTTGCTTTCATTCCTTCTGCATTTCCTTTGAAGAAATTCTAGCCAGCTGGGTCAAATGCATACCTCAGTGGAAGTACTGGACCTTGCTTTTCACCACAGCTAAGTGGGTGCTTGAAAATGTTGGTTTTCCTGGGGAAAAGTCTTTTTTCCTTATTACAGAATGTCTCAACATCTTGGCAAGGCACAGTTTGTAAATATGTATCGGGAATGGGAGGAGGGAATGGCTCACAGAATCTGTCAATCCATGAATAGTATTTGCTCAAAAAATAGACATCTGCATTCAGTTTTCAAATGTCCAACTGATACGTTTACAGGATTTTCTCTCAACATTCCCTGCAGTGAGAATTTTTGCACAAAGTACCAACCATTGAATTGTCAAGACATACTTCACTGAAAAAATGCTGCTACCCTGGCTTTGGTACCACTAAAGAAATGCCTAACTTTTTTCCATGTGCTTCTGGGGCATGAGAGCAAGATAAAGGATAGTTACTATATGCAGAGTTGAAGAGGCAGTAATGCAAGAATTTGGTTTGGAAGGGCGTGAAATTTTCTGGCTCACATAGGAGAATGCAGGTTCCTTTTGTTTTCAGGGCTTGTTGCTGGGTTTTGAGCAACGTGGTTTTCCAAAAATGGCTTGGTTGTTTTCCTAGGTGTGCTGCATAACCTACCTTAATTCACAGAAATGCTATATGACAGCCCAATGGCATCATGGTTGCCATGGCAACAAGATTACTGTAGGTTCTGGCTCCTGCAGTGGAACTTTCCAATAAAGTTCTTTTCCAGGTTTTTGGGAAGTGGAAAGAGTAAGCAGGTGGCTCGAAGTGTACTTTTGCTGGCCACAAATGTGATCATAAAGTCTGAGCACAGAAGAGCAGGAAACAGGTTGTGTATAGTTCGTGTCCCCTTGTGTTTCAAGACATCTAATTTCATCCTTGGTAAGTTACCCTGTTGAATGCTTACCGGTTTTAATACTATGCATGTGCACCAGGGGCAAGGTGCTCCCTGGCATGTAGCAGGCATAATGATTTCTTGGGAATGGGGACCACCTGCAGGCAATAGGTGCCCATACTTTTAGTGGTCAGGGAGAAATGCAGAAGGGCCTGAGGACCAGTGGGTGTCCAGGCGAAGCACTGGCCACAGGGTTCTGGCCCTATGCTGACAATCCTACTTGTCTGGACACAGTACATTGAGGTGGCGGGATTCAGGCCTCGGGAAATAGCAAAAACTTGTAATGATGATCAATTACATCTCAGAGAAGGGAAGCATGCAGGGTGGCTTGGTGGATTATGTGAAGTTTGAAGTGGGAAACAACACACCAACTCTGGTGTGATATTACACCTTTCCAAACCTGCCCCTACAGGAGACAGATGGAACTTGGGATTTAGGACTTACAAGTACCAGTGGGGAGTGGGTGAGCTCCCCAACATTTTGAGGTGGGTGTTCATTCCTAAACATTTTGGATGGAGGTTATCAAGTTGATGGCAATCCTGGAGAGACATTCCATATTCATTCCACTGACCAGGCCCTGCAACGTCTGAGGTTGTCCTACAATTAAGTTGCACTCAGAAAATGTCTTGCTATGACATTACATGGGCCATTCGACTCACCCATTCATACAGAAACAATTTCAAAATCTGTCCTCACCAAAACTTTAATTTTCTTTACATGCATATTGACTCTCTGAACAATGACCATCTTCACATTTCCAAGTTCACATTAACCAACAATTGGAGATGTCAAATGCAGACTAGGGTTACACACTGTGGAACTATGATTCTGCAAAATGAGAAATTGAAGCATGAAAGAAGTGCCTGATGAGGGCAGGATGAGTACATTTTTACAGGGCATCACAGGAAATTTGAACAGGAATCAGCCTGAAAGAGAGAAATGCTAGAAACACTGGAAGTTGAATATTAAAATGGAGTGGAGTAAAGGATATTTCTTCTGCACTAAAGACAATTGAGTTTTGTAGAGGATAACAACTTCTATGAAGGGATTATAAAAGAGTTTGCACTTGGGAGAGTGCAATCTCAAACATTCCAGGAACTTTATCTGCTGAAAAGTTCTATGCAAATACAGCAAGATGTATGGGCCAGATCATTTTCTAATCAAGGATAGTTGAACACAAGTGGAATTGCTGAGGACATGAAGGTCCTTCCTCATTGCTGACTCTACCCTGAAGTTTACATGTGATATCTCATTTAGCATATGTAGATTTAGGTATCCTGATATATGAACTTGTAGCCTTGACCTCCTTCAACTCAGCACATACACCCAGGCACTTCAATTTACACAATAACAAATTTGCATAGGGGAAAGTGAATGAGGCCTCTGGAAATAAAGTGTGCAGCATAGCATCCATAAGTATGAACAAAAACATGTCTGCTACAATGCAAAAAAGAAGATAAAATGCCTGTAAAATCTGAAGTTTAAAAACAGAAAGGAACAGAGGTGTGGAAATTCTCATAGGACTTTATGTGCAGGAGAAGCAGATTCTAGAACATTGTGACATTCCAAGTCCTAATTTCTAGAAAATACAGGCATGCACCCAAATTCTTCCACCTAGCTAATATCGCTGGTTTCACTTCATCAATAGGAGTATGTTAAATAGTCTGTCTTTGGTCATCCCTGCACTAACATCAGAATCAAATCATTCTCATTTTCTTGATAATAATCAGAACATACCATGCTTCACTCATCCATACACAGCATCCTTAAGGCATCCCTCAAAGGGAACCAACATCTGAAAAAATACTTTATTAATAATTACACTGGGTCTCCAGTGATACAGGGAACATGGACTTACATAGACCCTGTTGGTTCTGACTGATAACAGCAGAAGTGACCTTATGTATTCTGTGCCAAATCATGCAAGTCTTTAACAAATGATGTCTACAATCATGAGAAGCACAACAAACTGAGTACAGCCAGGGCCACCTGCAGCTGTGTTATGTCTACATTTCTTGTTGTTCCATGTGATATTGTGGTTTTGTGGGATACTCTTGAGCTGTGGACCCCAACTCTTTCTCAGAGTGTGCAGTGTGCCACAGAAAGTTTCTCTTTCAACAACTCTAGTCACCATGATATTTTGAATGTGATTCCCTCTTGAATGGCAACAATGTTGTCCCAAAATGTTCTCAACCAGACCTTTATGAACCAAGAACAAAGAAGAATGCATTTTAGCTCCGAGTGTGCATTGTCATGCTGCAGATCTTGCTTATGCAATGCACTTGCCAGCCTACTAAGAACGTTAGAACATCTGCATTCTGAGAGTTGTTTATCATCAGAAATAATGATGGAGGGAATTCTATGCCTCTGGGAAACACTTTTCCTGCCAATAGTGTTGCTTGCTGAACACTCTCTTTAGAATTTACATCCAACTACATCTGAGACTTATCCAACCTTTCTAAGAGTACTTGATTGAATAGAGGAGGAAAGGGTCAGAAACTGGAGGGTTGGCATAATCTGAATAGGCTCCTAATAGTAGATGACTTCATGTTGTGCAGTCCTGACTTTGTGATATGAACTGCAGTAAAACCTTCAGAGGCAAAGCCCAAAAATACTTTTCAAATTCTGTAGTACAATTCGGAAAACAACCCAGCCAGAATCCTTTGTTGCAGATCAAATCCCAATTCCAAAATAGGCATGAGGAGACAATGTTTCATCCCTGTATCTTTAAGATCCAAGAGGCATATAGCTCCTAAAGAAGGAGACAAATATCAGAGGGAAACATGGGGGTGTGTGACAGTAGGAGATGTTGGTCATTGTAGGAAATATTATATCCTCTGATCTTTGGGACCACAGGAAATTGAAGGAATCTTAAACACCTGAGCACAAAACACTTACCATCGCAAATTGCTCACAAATGTCTCCTTCTTTACATTCCTGCTGGCGTTTGCCTTGTGGAAATTCTAACCAGCTGGGTCAAATGCATACACGAGGGTAGGTACTGGACCTTGCTTTCCACCTCAGGTAAGTTGGTGCTTGAAAATGTTTGCTATCATGGAAAAGTCTGTTTTCCTAATTAGGGAATGTCTCAGCAACTTGGCGAGAAACAGTGTGTAAATTTGTACAGGGTTGGGACGAGGTGATGGCTCAAGAATCTCTGAGTCCATGAATAACGTTTGTTCAAGAAAAGCAGCTGCATTCAGTTTTCAAACTTCCAGTAGATATGTTTACAAGAATTTCTCTAACCATTCTTTCCAGTAAGATTGTTTATGTAAAGTTCCATCCATTGAACTGTGAAGACTTCATATCTCCAAAAAATGCTGCTGACCCATATTTTGGGTACACTCAAGAAATGCCTAGATTGTTTCCCTGTGTTTGTGATGCATGAGAGCAAGATAGAGGATAGTCACTGTATGCAGAGTGGAAAGGGCTTGCATGGGGGGATTTGGTTTGGAGGGGCATGGGATTTTCTGGCTCATGTGGGAGAATACAGGTTCATTTTCTTCCCAGAGCTTGTTGTTGCATCTTGAGAAATTGGGTTTCCAAAAATGGCTTGGTTGTTACCATAGCTGCACTGCATATCCCACCTTCATTCTCAGAAATGTCATGTGACAGCCTAATGCCATCATGGTTGCCATGGCAACCGGAATATATTAGGTTCTGGCTACTGTTTAAAATCTTTCCAAGAATGCTATTTCCATGAGTGCTGGAAAGTGGGAAGAGGAAGCAGGTGAGTCAAAGAGATCTTTTGTTGGCCACAAATGTGATCTTTACATCTGAACACAGGAGATGTGGTATCAAAGCTTGTGTCCCCTTGTGCTTTGAGACATAGCACTTCATCCAAAGTAGCTTGCCCTACTGAAACATGACCGGTTGTTTTGTAGTCTGTCCTTGGGGCAATATTCAGATTGGGGTGCAATAGAAAGTATTTTCTGGGAGGGGGACCACCTGCAGGCAATTGGTCCCAAAAGATGTAGTGGATCAGGGGAGATGGGGAAGCTCCCAAGGACCAGTGGGGGTCTATGTCAAACATAGGCAACATGGGCATGGATCTATGCTCACAACCCTGCTTGTCTGGTATCACTCAGTTCATTGCAGTGTCAGGAATCAGATGCAGGGTTTTAGCAACCACTCAAATGGTCATAGATATCTCAGGGAAAAGGAGACTGCTGGGTTTCTTGCTGGGTTGGATAGAGATTGAACTCGGAAACAACACACCAACTCTGCTGTGATGCTACACCTCTCCAAAAATGCCCCTACTGGAGAGAGCTGGAACCTGGGATTCAGGATTTCATAGTACCAATGTGGAGTGACTGATCTCACAAGCAATTGAAGGAGGGTGTTAATCAGTAAGCAATTCTGATTGAGGGCATCACACAGCTGGAAATACCTTCCCTGCTCACGTCACAGACTAGGCCCCTATGTATCTGCCGTTGCCTTGTAATTCTGGTGCACTTGGCAATTGTCATATGAGATTTTAAGGGGTGCTTTAACTCACCCATTGACACAGAAATATTGTAAAAATGTGTCCTCACTTAAAGATTAATATTCTTGACCAGCATATCAACTGTTTTAACAAGAAACCTCTGCACTTTTCCATGGACACCTTAAACAACAGCTTGAAATTGCTGACTGCAGGCAGGGTCATACACCGTGGTACTTTGATATTCCAAAAACGTGAATTTAGGGATGAAATTAGTGCCTGTTGAGAGCAGGATGTTCACAATAGTTCAGGACGTCACATGACAATTGAATCTGCATCAGTCTTAAGGAGAGAAATGGTAGAAAGACTGGAGCTTCAAAATTCAAACAGGGAGGAGGAAAGAATATTTCTTCTGCACTAAAGATAGATGTGTTTTGAAAAGAAAAACAACTTCTCTGATGGTCTCTAAAGAAATTGTACTTGTCTGTGGACTCCAAAAACATTCCTGAAACTTTATTCTGATGCAAGGGGCTATGGAAATACCGGAAGTAGTAGGGGCCAGATTTTTCTGTAATGAAGGACAGTTACTGAACGCAAGTGCAATGACTGAGGACCTAAAGTCCCTCCCATATTGCTGCCTCTACCCTGAAGCTTACACAGGATATCTCATTAAGAATATGCAGATTTAGATATCCTGATGTATGACTTTTGAGGACAGGTCCTCCATCACCACAGAAAGAGCACCCAGGCATTTCCATTTACACAAGTACGAGTTTGCATAGGGACCACTAAATGAGGCCTCTGGAAATAAAGTGTGCAGCTCAACATCACAAGTCTAAATAAAAACATGTCTGTTGCAATGCAAAAATGAGGTACAACACCTGTAAAATCTGAAGTTGAAAAACAGAAAGGAACAGAAGTATGGAAGTTGTGATAGGACTTAATGTTCAGGAGAAGCATATTCTAGAGCATATTGACATTCCAAGTCCTAATTTGTAGAAAACACAGGCATGCACCCCAATTTTGCCACCTAGCTAAAATCCCTAGTTTCAATTCATCAATAGAATTATTTTAAATAGACTTTCTTTGGTCATCCCCGCACTATCCTCAGAATCAAATCATTCTCATTTTCTTGATAAAAATCAGAACCACCATCCTTCATCCATCCATATACAGTATCTCTTAAGGCATCCCTGAAAGGGAACCAACGTCTGAGTAAAAAGTTTATTAATAATGACACTGGGTCTCCAGGGATTCATGGAACACAGACTTATATAGACCCTGCTGTTTCTGAGTGATAACAGTGGATGTGAACTTATGTATTGTGTGCCAATTCATGGAAGTCTTTAATAAATGATGTCTACAAATCTGCAAAGCAACAAACTGAGTAGAGCCAGCGCCACCTGAATCTTTGTTTGGTCTCCATCTCTTGTTGTTCAATTTGATATTGTGTTTATGTGGGCACTCTTGAACTGTGGACCCCAACTCTTTCTCTCAGAGTGTGCATTATGCCCCACAAGGTTTCCCTTCAAAAACTCTAGTCACCATGATATTTTGAATGTCATTCCCTCTTGAAAGGCAACAATGTAGTCCCAAAAGTTCTAACCGGATCTTCATAAACAAGACCAAAGAAGAATGCATTTTAGCCCCGGATGTGCATTGTCCTGCTGCAGAACTTGCTTATGCAATGCACTTGGCATCCTACTAGTAAGAACAATAGAACATCTGCATCCTGAGTGTTGTTTAACTTCAGAAACAATGCTTGATGAAGTCTATGTCTCTGGGAAACACTTTTCCTGCCACTAGAGTTGCTTGCTGAATACTCTCTTTAGAAATTATGTCCAACTACATCTGAGACTTATCCAACCATTCTAAGAGTACTTGAATGAATAGAGGAGGAAAAATTCAGAAACTGAAGGGGTGGCATAATCTGATTAGGATGCTAATACTAGATGACTGTATGTTGTGCAGTCCTGGGTCCTGCCATTGTGATATTCAGTAAAACCACCAATGGTACAGCTTAAAAATACCTTTAGAAATCTGTAGTATGCTTGGGAAAACAACTCAGCCAGCAACCATTGTTGCAGGTCAAATCCCAATTTCTAAGTAGTCATGAGGAGACAAAGTTCCACCCCTGTTCCTTTGACATCCAAAAGAGTAATAGCTCCTAAATGAGAAGACAATTATCAGAGGGAACCATGGAGGTGTGTGACAGTAGCAGATGTTGGTGGTTGTAGGAATTATTATATCCTCTGTTCCTTGGGACCACAGGAAATTAAAGGAATCTTACACAGTTGAGTAAAAAACACTTATCATCTCAAATGACTTTCTACTGTCTTCTTCTTTTCATTCTTGCTGTCCTTTCCCCTGAGGAAGTTCTAACAACCTGGGTCAAATGCATACACCAATGTCGGTAGGGTACACTCCTTTCCACCTCAGGTAAGTTGGTGCTTGAAAATGTTGGTTTTCCTGGGAAAAATCTGTTTTCCTAATTAGGAAACTCTCAGCAACTTGGCAAGGAACAGTGTGTAAATTTGTATAGAGAATGAGACGAGGTAATGACTCAAAGTATCTGTGAATTCGTGAATAATATTTGTTCAAAAAAGGCATCTGGATTCAGTTTTCAAACTTCCAGTAGATATGCTTACAGGAATATTTCTCAACATTCTATGCAGTGAGAATCTTTGCTCAAAGTTCCATCCATTGAGCTGTGAAGCCTTCATAACTCCAAAAAATGCTGCCACCCTGATTTTGATTCCACTCAAGATATTTGTAATTTTTTTCCCTGTGTTTCTGATGCATGAGAGCAAGATAGAGGATAGTCAGTGTATGCAGAGTGGAAAGAGCTGGCATGGGGGTATTTGGTTTGGAGGGGCAGAGGGTTCTCTGGCTCATGTAGGAGAATGCAGGTTCTTTATCCTTCCAGGGCTTGTTGTTGTGTCTTGAGCAAATTGGGTTTCCAAAAACGGCTTGGTTGTTATACCAAGTGTTATACCTGCACTGCATATCCCACCTTCATTCTCAGAAATGCCATATGACAGCCTAATGCCATCAAGTTTGCCATGGCAACTGGAATTTCTTCAGGTTCTGGCTATTGTTAGGATCTTTCCAAGAAAGCTTAATTCCACGAGTGCTGGGAAGTGGAGCAGGTGAGTCAAAGATATTTTTTGTTGGCCACTCATGTGATCTTTATGTCTGAACACAGGAGCTGAGGTTTAAGATTCTGTAGAGCTTGTGCCCCTTAGGCTTTAACACATGGGATATAGTCAAGATACATTACCCTATTGAAACCTGACCCGTTGTTGTGCAGTCTCTCAGCTGCAGGCAATTGGTCCCACAAAGTGTAGTGGAACAAGGGAGATGGGGAAGCCCCTAAAGACCAGTGGGTGTCCATACCAAACACAGGCATCATGGGCATGGATCAGTGTTCAAAGCCTTGCTTGTCTGGACTACACTCAGTACATGGTGGTGTCAGAAATCAGGCCCAGGATTTTAGCAACAACTTAAATGGCCAAGGTAATCTCAGGAAAGTGGATAATGCTGGGTTGCTTGCTGGGTTGTGTAACTGGGAAACAACACAACAACTCTGCTGTGATGCTCACCTCTCCAAAAAGGTCCCTACTGGAGACAGCTAAAACCTGGGGGATTCAGGTTTTCATACTATCACTGAGGAGTGACTGATCTCACAAACATTTGGAGGAGGGTGATCATCACTAAAGTTTTCTGATTGAGGCCAACACACTGCTGGAATCTTCCATGCTCATATCACAGACTAGGGCCCTTCTGTCTGCCATTGCCTTACAATTCTGGTGCACTCAGAAATTGTCATGCTATGAGATTCCAAGGAGTGCATCAACTCACCCATTGACACAGAAACATTCAAAAAATGTGTCTTCACTGAAAGATAAATATTCTTGACAAGGATATCAACTGTCTGAACAGGAATCATCTGCACTTTTTCATGGACACCTTAGCCAATAGCTTGAAAGAGCTGACTGCAGGCAGGGTTACACCATGATACTTTGATATTCCAAAAACTTGAATTTAGGGATGAAAGTAGTGCCTGTTGAGAGCAGGATGTTCACAATAGTACAGGACATCACATGACAATTGAATCTGCACCTGTCTTAAGGAGAGGAATGGTAGAAAGACTGGAGCTTCAAAATTCAAATGGGGGAAGGAAAGACTATTTCCTCTGCACTAAAGGTAGATGGGTTTTGAAAAGGAAAACAACTTCTATCATGGTTTCTAAAAGAGATTGTACTTGTCTGTCGACTCCAAAAATATTCGTGGAATTTTATTTTGATGCAAGGTTCTATGGAATACAGCAAATAATAGGGGCCAAATTGTTCTGCAATCAAGGAGAGTTTCTGGACACAAGTGCATCGACTGAGGATATAAATGCCCTCCCTTATGAGAAAATGCAGATTTAGCTCTCCTGAAACATGAGTTTTGAGGACAGACCCTCCTTCAGCACAGAACGAGCACCCAGACATTTCCATTTACACAAGTACAAATTTGCATAGTGACCACTGAATGAGGCTTCTGAAAATGAAGTTTGCAGCTCAACATCACAAGTCTAAATAAAAACATGTTTGTTACAAAGCATAAGAAGGTACAACACCTATAAAATCTGAAGTCAAAAAAACAGAATGGAAGAGAAGTATGGAAGTTGTGATAGGATTTTATGGGCAGGAAAAGCAGATCCTATAGCATTTTGACATTTCGAGTCCTAATTTGTAGAAAATACAGGCATGCACACCAATTCTGCCACCTAACTAATGTCCCTGATTTCATTTCATCACTAGGATTATTTTAAATTGTCTTTCTTTTGCCATCCCTGCACTAACATCAGAATCAAATCATTCCTATTTTCTTGATAAAAGTCAGAATATATCATCCTCCCCCATCCATATACAGCATTTCTTAAGGCACCTCTCAAAAGGAAAACATGTGTAAAAGATACTTTGTAATAATAATACTGGGTCCCTAGTGACTCAGGGAAACACCAATTTACAAAGCCCTATGGGATCTGACTGATTAACCCTGAAGTGAACTTATGCATCTGAGCCAATTCATGCAAGTGTTTAATAAATGATGTCTATAATCATGCAAATCACAAATAGAGTACAGCCAGGGCCACCTGCAGCTCTGTTTTGCCTACATCTGTTGTTGTTCAAATTGATGTTGTGGGTATGTGATGCAACGTTGAGCTGGGGACCCCCAACTCTTTTGCTCAGAGAGTGCAGTGTGCCCTAGAACGTTTCTCTTCAAAAACCCTAGTCACTGTGATATTGTGAATGTCACTCCCTCTTGAAAGGCAACAATGTAGTTCCAAAATGTTCTCAACCAGACATTCATAAACCAAGAACATAAAGAATGCATTCTGCTCTGGGTGTGCATTGCCCTTCTACAGAATTTGCTTATGCAATTCACTTGCCAGCCTACTAATAAGATTGCTAGAACATCTGCATTCTGAGAGTTTTCGTATCTTCAGAAATAATGATTGAGAAGTCCATATCTCTGGGCAACACTTTTCCTGCCATTAGAGTTGCTTGCTGAATACTCTCATTAGAGTTTTCATGAAATTGAATCTGAGACTTATCCAACCTGCCTAAGAGTACTTGACTGAATAGAGGAGAAAAGGTTCAGAAACTGTAATGATGGTGCTGCCCTGACTTTGTGATATGAACTCCAGACAAACCACCCAATATAGAACCCAAATATACTTTTCAAATTCTGTAGTATGCTTGGGAAAACAACCCAGCCAGAAAACTTTGTTGCAGGTCAAAACCCAGTTTATAAGTGGTCATGAGAAGACAAAGATTCATCCCTCTCTGTCCCTTTAACATCAGAGAGAGTAATAGCTCCTAAATAAGGAGACAATTATCGAGGGCACCATGGAGTGAGTGACAGTAGCAGATGTTGGTCATCATAGGAATTATTATATCCTCTGTTCCTTGGGACCACAGGAAATGGAAGGAATCCTGCACACCTGTGCACAGAACACTTACCATCTCAAATGGCTGTCAACTTTCTCTTTCTTTTCATTCATGCTGTGTTTCCACTGAGAAATTCTAAAGAGCTGGGTCAAATGCATACACCAGTGTAGGTATTGGACCTTCCTTTCCACCTCAGGTAAGTTGGTGCTTGAAAATATTGGTTTTCCTATGAAAAGATTGTTTTCCTAATTAGCAAATCTTTCAGCAACATGGTGAGGAATAGTGTGTAAATTTCCATAAAGAATGGGACAAGGTGATGACTCAAAGGATCTCTGAATCTATGAATAATATTTGTTCAAAAAGATATCTACATTCAATTTGCAAACTTTCAGTACATAAGTTTACAAGTATTTCTCTCAACATTATATGCAGTGAGGATTTTTGCACAAAGTCCATCTATTGAAGTGTGAAGACGTCATATCTCCATAAAACACTGCTACCCTGATTTTGATTCCACTCAAGATATTTGTAAATTTTTCCCTGTGTTTGTGATGCATGAGAGCAAGATAGAGGATAGTTACTGTATGCAGAGTGCAAAGGGCTGCCTTGGGGGTATTTGATTTGGAAGGGCAGAGGACTCTCTGGCTCCTGTAGGAGAACACAGGCTCTTTTCCTTTCCAGGGCTTTTTTTTGTGTCTTGAGCAAATTGGGTTTCCAAGAATGGCTTGGGTGCTATCATAGCTGCACTGCATATCCCAACTTCATTCTCAGAAATGCCATATGACAGCCTAAGGCCATCATGGTTACCATGGCATTGGGAATGTCCTCAGGTTCTGGCTACTGTTCAGGATCTTTCCAAGAAAGATTATTTCCATGACTGCTGGGAAGTGGAACGAGTAAGCAGTTGAGTCAAAGAAGTCTTTTGTTGGCCACACATGAGATCTTTATGTCTGAACACTGGAGAGGAGGTATCATATTCTGTAGAGCTTGTGTCCTCTTGTGCTATGAGGCATAGTACTTCATCCTAAAGAGGTTACCCTATTGAAAGCTGACCAGTTTTGGTCCAGACTGTGTCTCGTTGGGGCTATGTGCTGATTTGGGTGCAAAAGACATTAGTATTTTCTTGGAATCGGGACCACGTGCAGGCAATTTGTACCATAAGTTGTAGTGGATCAGAGGAGATGGTGAAATTCCCAAGGATCAGTGGGTGTTCATGCCAAACACAGGCAACAAGGGCATGTATCTATGCTCACAAACCTGATTGTCTGGACTCATTCAATATATTGTGGTATCAGGAATCAGGCCTAGGGTTTTAGAAATCACTCAAACGGCCAAAGTCATCTCAGGGAAGAGAAGAATGCAGGGCTGTGTACTGGGGTGGGTAGAGTTTGAATTGGGAAAAAAACACCAACTCTGCTGTGATGCTACACCTTCCCACAAATGTCCCTTCTGGAGACAGCTGGAACCTGGGTTTCAGGATATCTTAGTACCACTGAGGAGTGCCTGATCTCACAAACATTTGGAGGAGAGGGTTCATCAATAAACATTTGGATTGAGGCCATCACATTGCTGGTAATCCTGGAGAGACCTTCCATGTTCACTTCACAGTTGAGGGCCCATCTGTCTGCCATTGCCTTAAAAAAACTGGCGCACTCAGAAATTGTTAAGCTATGAGATTCTAAGGGGTGCTTCAACTCACCAATTGACACAGAAAATTTATAAAAGTATGTCTTCACTGAAAGATTCATATTCTTGACCAGCATATCAAGAGTCTGAACGAGAACCCACTGTCCTTTTCCATGGAAACCTTAACCAACAGCTTGAAGGTGCAGGCTGCAGGCAGGGTCATACACGGTGGTACTTTGATATTACAAAAATGTGAATTTAGGGATGAAAGTAGTGCCTGTTGAGAGCAGGATGCTCACAATATTACAGGACATTACATGACAATTTAATCTGCATCAGGCTTAAGGAGAGAAATGGTGGAAAGGGTGGAGCTTCAAAATACAAACAGGGAGGAGGAAAAAAATATTTCTTCTGCACTAAAGGTAGGTGGGTATTGAAAAGGAAACAGCATCTATAATGGCCTCCAAATGAGATTGTACTTCTCTGTTGACTCCAAAAACAATCCTGGAATTTTATTCCTATGCAAGGTTCTCCAGAATACAGCAATTAGTAGGGTCAAATTGCTCTGCAATGAAGGATAGTTTCTGGACACATTGCATTGACTGAGGATATAAATGCCCTCCCATATTGCTGCCTCTACCCTGAAGCTTATTTATACAGGATATATCATTAAGAATATGCCGATTTAGCTATCCTGATGTATGACTTTTGAGGACAGGCTCTCCTTCACCACGTAATGAACACCAAGGCATTTCCATTTACACAAGTACAAATTTGCATTGGATCCACTGAATGAGGCTTCTGGAAATGAAGTGTGCAGCTCAACATCACAAGTCTAAATAAAATCATGTCTGTTACAATGCAAATGAAGATACAATATCTGCAAAGTCTGAAGTCGAAAAACAGAATGGAACAGAGGAATGGAAGTTGTGATAGGATTTTATGCACAGGAAAAGCTGATCCTATAGCATTTTGACATTTCAAATCCCAATTTGTAGAAAATATAGCATGCACACCAATACTGCCACCTAACTAAGGTCCCTGGTTTCATTTCATCAATAGGATTATTTAAATAGTCATTCTTTAGTCATCCCTGCACTAACATCAGAATCAAATCATTAATATTTTCTTGATAAGAGTCAGAACTTACCATCCTTCCCCCATCCATATACATGATCTCTTAAGGCACCCCTCAAAAGGAAAACACGTGTAAAAGATACTTTAGTAATAATAATACTGGGTCACCAGTGACTCAGGGAAACACTGATATACAAGGACCAATGGGATTGGACTGATTACCCCTGAGGTGAACTTACGTATTCTGTGCCAATTCATGCAAGTATTTAATAAATGATGTCTATAATCATGCAAATTACAAATTGAGTACATCCAGGGCAACCTGCAGCTTTGCTTTGCCTATATCTGTTGTTGTTCAATTTGATGTTGTGGGTATGTGGGATAACGTTGAGCTGCAGACCCCCAACTGTTCAGCTCAGAGAGTGCAGTGTGCCCCAGAAGGTTTCTCCTCAAAAACCCTAGTCACTGTGATATTGTGAATGTCATTCCCTCTTGAAAGGCAATAATGTAGTCCCAAAATGTTCTCAACTGGACATTCATAAACCAAGAATATAAAGAATGCATTTTGCTCTGGGTGTGCATTGTCATGAGCAGAATTTGATTATGCAATTCACTTGCTAGCCTACTAAGAAGAAGGTTAGAACATCTGCATTCCTAGAGTTTTCTTCTCTTCAGAAATAATTATTGAAAAAGTCTATGTCTCTGGGCAACACTTTTCTTGCCATTAGAGTTGCTTGCTGAATACTCTCATTAGAGATTATGTGAAATTAAATCTGAGGCTTATCCAACCTACCTAAGAGTACTTGATTGAATAGAGAGGAAAGGTTCAGAAACTGGAGTGATGCTGCTGTCCTGACATTTTGATATGTACTCCAGGCAAACCATGAATATAGAGCCCAAATATATTTTCAAATTTTGTAGTATGCTTGGGAAAACAAACCAGCCAGAAATCAGTGTTGCAAGTCAAATCCCAATTTCTAAGTAGTCATGAGAAGACAAAGATTCATCCCTCTCCCTTTAACATCCAAGAGAGTAATAGCTCCTAAATAAGGAGACAATAATCGAGGGTTCAAGGGAGTGTGTGACATTAGGAGATGTTGGTCATTATAGAAATTATTATATCCTCTTTTCCTTGGAACCACAGGAAATGGAAGAATTCCTGCACACCTGAGCATAAAACACTTACCATCTCAAATTGCTGTCAACTTTCTCTTTCTTTTCATTCCTGCTGTCTTTCCCCTGAGAAAGTTCAAACCAGCTGTGTCAAATGTATTCACCAGTGTACATTCTGGACCTTCCTTTCCACATCAGGTAAGTTGGTGCTTGAAAATGTTGGTTTTCCTGTGAAGTTTGTTTTCCTAATTAGTGAATGCTTCAGCAACTTGGTGAGGAATAGTGTGTAAATTTTTGTAAAGAATGGGACAAGGTGATGACTCAAGGGATCTCTGAATCCATGAATAATATTTCGTCAGAAAAATCAGCATTCAATTTTCAAACTTCCAGTACATATGTTTAGAGGAATTTCTCTCAACATTTTATGCAGTGAGAGTATTTGTGAAAATTTCCATCCATTGAACTGTGAAGACTTTGTATCTCCCCAAAGTGCTGCTACTTTGATTCCACTCAAGATATTTGTAAAGTTTTCCCTTTGTGATTCATAAGAGCAAGATAGAGGATGGTTACTGTATACAGTGTGGAAAGAGTTGGCATGGGTATATTTGGTTTGGAGGGGTAGAGGATTCTCTGGCTCATGTAGGAGAATACAGGTTCTTTTTCTTTCCAGGGCTTGTTGTTGTGTCTTGAGAAAATTGGGCTTCCAAGAACAGCTTGGCTGCTATCATAGCTGCACTGCATATCCCACCTTAATTCTCAGAAATGCCATATGACAGCCTAATGCCATCATGGTTGGCATGGAAGCGGGAATATCTTTAGGTTCTGGCTACTGTTCAGGATCTTTCCAAGAAAGCTTATTTCCATGACTGCTGGGAAGTGGAACGAGTAAGCAGTTGAGTCAAAAAGTCTTTTGTTGGCTGCACATGTGATCTTTATGACTGAACACGGGAGAGGAGGTATCATTTCTGTAAAGCTTGTGTCCTCTTGAGCTATGAGACATAGGACTTCATCCTAGATATAGTACCCTATTGAAACCTGACCGGTTTTGGTCCAGACTGTGTCTCCTTGGGGCTATGTGCTGATTTGGGTGCAAAAGACATTTGTATTTTCTGGGAATGGGGACCACGTTCAGGCAATTGTTCCCACAAGTTGTAGTGGATCAGAGGAGATGGGGAAGTTCCAGAGGACCAATGAATGTTCACCCCAAACACGGACAAAAAGGGCATGTACCTATGCTCACAACCCTGATAGTCTGGACTCATTCAATACATTGTGGTGTCCGGAGTCAGGCCCAGCATTTTAGAAACCACTCAAATGTCCAAAGACATCTCAGGTAAGAGAACAATGCAGGGTTGTGTGCTGGGTTGGGTAGAGTTTGAATTGGGAAAAACACCAACTCTGCTGGGATGCTACATCTTCTCACAAATGTCCCTTCTGGAGACAGCTGGAACCTGGAATTCAGGATATCTTAGTACCACTGGGGAGTCGCTGATCTCACAAACATTTGGAGGAGTGTGTTCATCAATAAACATTTTGGATTGAGGCCATCACATTGCTGGTAATCCTGGAGAGACCTTCCATGTTCACTTCACAGTTGAGGCCCCCTCTGTCTGCTATTGCCTTACAGGTGCACTCAGAAATTGTTATGCTATGATGTTTAGGGGTGTTTCAACTCACCAATTGTCAGAAAATTTATAAAAATATATCTTCACTGAAAGATTAATATTCTTGACCATCATATCAAAAGTCTGAACAAGAATTCTCTGCACTTTTCCATGGACTCCCTAACTAATAGCTTGAAAGTACTGACTGCAGACAGGGTCATACATGGTGGTACTTTGATTTTCCAAAAATGTGAATTTAGTGATGAAAGTAGTGCCTGTTGTGAGCAGAATGTTCACAATAGTACAGGACGTCACATGACAATTGAATCTGCATCAGTATTAAGGAGAGGAATGGTGGAAAGAGTGGAGCTTCAAAATACAAACAGGGAGGAGGAAAGAATATTTCTTCTGCACTAAAGGTAGGTGCTTTTTGAAAAGGAAAAAAGCATCTATAATGGTCTCCAAATGAGATTGTATTTATGTGTCGCCTCCAAAACCATTCCTGGAACTTTATTCTGATTGAAGGTTCTAAGGAATACAGCAATTAGTAGGGTCAAATTGCTCTGCAATGAAGGATAGTTACTGGGCACAAGTGCATTGACTGAGGGCCTAAAGTCCCTCCTATATTGCTGCCTCTACCCTGAAGCTTACACAGTTTATCTCATTAAGAATATGCAGATTTAGCTATCCTGATGTATGACTTTTGAAGACAGTCTCTCCCTCACCACAGAATGAACACCAAGGGTCTTCCCTGCCACTGCACAGCATCTCCTGGGCAGTCTGGCCTGGAGGGGCTGGAGTCTCTGGACAATTCAGCGCCATTTTGAAGTTTCCCTGGCATAGAGCGACCATCTGGGACTGCCTGAGTCGATAGAGCTGAGCTCAGGTCTTCCTCATCACTGCAGGGCGTCTCCTGGGTGGTCTGGCCTGGATGGGCTGGAGTCTCTGCTCTGGCATTTCCCTGGCAGAGGTTGACCATCTGGGACTGCCTGAGTCCACAGAGCTGAGCACCAGTCTTCTCCACCACTGGCAGGCGTCTCCTGGGCAGTCTGGCCAAGAGGGGCTGGAGTCTCTGGCTCTGGCTGCTGCCTCTGCCCAGAAGCATTGATCATTCCTATCATGGAGGAAGTGGGACAGCAGGTTTCTTGGGTCATTGATTGAACAAGGACCTCTCAAATATCATGTGAGTTACTGGAAATCTGCAGGGACATTTTAAGTCTTTACAGGAAAATTGCAATCCCTCTGATTCGCACTACTAGAGGGGAAGATACATGAGCAACATGAGAAAACACAGGAAGTAAGTGTCCCAAACAAATCTAGATGATATATCAAAAGAACCCAAGGACAGCATGGTAGAAGGAATGACAGTAAGGGAGTTCAGAATGTTCATAATTAAAATGATCCTAGAAGAGAATGATGTGAAGAGAGAGCAAATTCAGGCTATGAATAATGAGCTAATAGAGCAATTGCAAGAAGCAAAAAATCATTTCAATAAAGAGAAAGAAGTTCTGAGAAAAAAACAAACAGAAATTTTTTAAGGAAACAAGGAAATGAAGGAAACAATAAACCAAGTTAAAAGCAAAATAGAAAGCACAATTAACACAATAGATTACTTGGAAGACAGAACCTCAGACAATGAAGGCAAAATATTTAATCTTCAAAACAAAGTCGAACAAACAGAGAAGATGGTTAGGAATCATGAACAAAACTCCAAGAAAAATGGAACATCATGAAAAGAACAAATTTAAGAGTAATTGGGATTGAGGACGGCACAGAGATACAAACCAAGGGTATGAATAATCTATTCAATGAAATAATATCAGAAAATTTCCCAAATATGAAGAATGAGACAGAAAATCAATTACAAGAACCTTACAGGACACCAAACACACAGAAGTACAACAGATTCACAACAAGGCACATTATAATGAAAATACCTAACATTCAAAACAAAGATAGAATTTTAAAGGCGGTGAGAGAAAAACATCAGAATATGTACAGGGCAAAACCAATACAGATATCAGCAGATTTTACAGTCAGACCCTAAAAGCAAGAAGGTCCTGGAACAACATATTTCAAGCTCTGAAAAAACAACCAGAATCAACCAAGAATCATATACCAGGAAAACTTACCTTCAGATTTGGTGATGAAATAAAATCCTTCCATTATAGACAAAAGCTTAAAGAATTCACAAAGAGAAAGCTTGCCCTACAGAACATTCTCAACAAAATATGCAAAGAGGAAGAAATGAAAAACAACAATCTCAGTCAACGTGGGGAGGAATTATCCTAAAGAAAGAGTCAATCAAAGGAGAAAAAAGTTCAGCTAAAAACCCCCAAAAAGCTAAAATGGCAGGAAATACAAGTCATATCTCAATAATAACCCTGAATGTAAATGGCCTATTCTCATAAATCAAAAGACATAGACTGGCAGATTGGATTAAGAAGAAAATCCAAAAATATGCTGCCTTCAAGAGACTCATCTCATAGAAAAATGTGCCCACAGAAAAAGGTGAAAGGTTGGGAAAAAACATACCATGCACATGGACTGAGTAAAAAAGCAGGAGTTTCCATCCTCATTTCAGATAAAGCAGACTTCAAGACTAAGTTAGTCAGAAGGGATAAAGGAGGACATTTCATACTGCTTAAAGGAAGCATAAATCAGCAAGACATAACAATCATAAATGTTTATGCACCAAATAATAGTTCATCGATGTAGGTCAATCAGATCCTTCTCAATTCCAGGAACCACATAGACTAAAACACAATAATACTGGGGGATTTTAACACTCCTAATTACCGTTGGACAGGTCTCCCCAAAACAATTGAACAAAGAAACCATAGGACTCAATGACACAATCGCTAATATGGACTTAAGAGACATATATAGAATATTCCATCCATCAAAAAGCGAATACACTTTTTTCTCAGCAACTCATGGTTCCTTCTCTAAAATAGACCACATGTTATGCCACAAAGCTACTCTTAGCAAATACAAAAACATAGAGATACTACCTTGTATACTATCAAATCATAATGGAATGAAATTAGATATCAATGATAACATTAAAAACAGAAACTACTCCAAACCTGGAGATTAATTAATATGCTGTTGAATGATGCATAAATAACAGAAAACATTAGGGGGGAAATAAAAGGATTCTTAGAAGACAACAAGAACAAAGATACAACATATCAAAATTTCTGGGACACTATGTAAGCAGTGGTAAGAGGAAAATTCATTGCATGGAGTGCATTTAATAAAAGAATGAAAAGTCAACAAATCAGTGATCTCACACTACAGCTTAAACCCCTAGAAAAACAGTAACAGATCATCACCAAAAGTAGCAGAAGACAGGAAATAATCAAAATTAGAGCTGAAATCAATGAAATTGAATCAAAAGAAACAATTCAAAAAATTGACAAAACAAAAAGTTGGTTCTTTGAAAAAATAAACAAAAATGATAAACCCTTAGCCTCGCTAATGAAGAGAAGGAGAGAGAAAGCCCAAATTACTAAAATTCGTGAAGGAAATGGAAATATTACAACAGACACAATTGAAATAAACAACATAATAAGTAGTTACTTTGAAAATTTATACTCTAACAGAAAAGAAAACTTCGAAAACATCAACAGGTTCCTAGAGGAGTATGAGCCACCCAAACTGAATCTGGAGGACATACACAACTTAAATAGATCAATTTCAAGCAATGAAATGGAAGAAGTCATCAAAAACCTACCAAAAAGAAAAGCTCAGGACCGGTGGATTCAGAGCTGAGTTCTAGAAGACCTTCAAAGAAGAGTTCATTTCAATACTCCTCAAAGTATTTCATAAAAAAGAGGAGGAGGGAACCCTTCCAAACTCAATCTATGAAGCTAATATCACCCTGATACCAAAACCAGAGGACACATTGAGGAAAGAAAATTTCAGACCAATATCCCTAATGAGCATAGATGCAAAAATTCTTAACAAAATTTTAGTGAAGCGCATACAAAAGCATATTAAAAAACTAGTGCACCATGATCAAGTGGGTTTCATCCTGGGGATGCAATGTTGTTTGAACATCTGGAAATCAATGAATATAATTCATCACTTCAACAGACTTAAAGTCAAGAACTACATGATTATTTCAAAAGATGCATAGAAAGCATTTGATAAAATACAGCACCACTTCATGCTCAAAACACTAGAAAAAATAGGGATAGTGGGGACATTCCTTAACATTGTAAAGGCTATCTATGCTAAGCCCACAGCTAACATCATTCTAAATGGAGAAAAATTGAAAGCATTCCCCCCGAGAACTGGAACAAGGCTGGGATGCCCTTTTTCACCATTACTATTCAACATTCTTCTTGAAACTCTAGCCAGAGCAATTAGAGAGACCAAAGAAATTAGAAAAATATGAATAGGAAAAGAAGAGATCAAATTATCCCTATTTGCTGATGACATGATTCTCTATTTAGAAGACCCTAAGAATTCCACCAGAACACTTCTGGAACTCTTAAATGAATTTAGTAAAGTAGCAGGATATAAAATTAATGCTCATAAATCTAATGCATTTTTATTCGTAAGTGATGCATCCTCTGAGAGAGAAATTCGGAAAACTACGCCATTCACAATAACCTCAAATAAAGCAAAATGCTTGGGAATCAATCTAACAAAAGAAGTGAAAGACCTCTACAATGAGAACTGCAGAACACTAAAGAAAGAAGTTAAAGAGAATCTGAGAAGATGGAAATACCTCCCATGATCTTGGATATGCAGAATTAATATTGTCAAAATGGCCATACTTCCAAAAGTGTATAGAAATTAAATGCAATTCCAATTAAAATCCCAATGATGGACCTCATAGAAATAGAGCAAGCAAACATGAAATTCATTTCGAGGAATAAGAGACCCAGAATTGCTAAAGCAGTCCTTAGCAAGAAGAGCGAAGCAGGGGGTTTCACAATACCAGACCTCCAACTATACTACAGAGCAATACTGACAAAAAGAGCATGGTATTGGTACCAAAATAGGCAGGTAGATCAATGGTACAG
>JAJEJO010045776.1:22199-37843 GCA_020662805.1 Glaucomys volans | reverse complement strand
TGTAGTATGCTTGGGAAAACAACCCAGCCAGAAAACTTTGTTGCAGGTCAAAACCCAGTTTATAAGTGGTCATGAGAAGACAAAGATTCATCCCTCTCTGTCCCTTTAACATCAGAGAGAGTAATAGCTCCTAAATAAGGAGACAATTATCGAGGGCACCATGGAGTGAGTGACAGTAGCAGATGTTGGTCATCATAGGAATTATTATATCCTCTGTTCCTTGGGACCACAGGAAATGGAAGGAATCCTGCACACCTGTGCACAGAACACTTACCATCTCAAATGGCTGTCAACTTTCTCTTTCTTTTCATTCATGCTGTGTTTCCACTGAGAAATTCTAAAGAGCTGGGTCAAATGCATACACCAGTGTAGGTATTGGACCTTCCTTTCCACCTCAGGTAAGTTGGTGCTTGAAAATATTGGTTTTCCTATGAAAAGATTGTTTTCCTAATTAGCAAATCTTTCAGCAACATGGTGAGGAATAGTGTGTAAATTTCCATAAAGAATGGGACAAGGTGATGACTCAAAGGATCTCTGAATCTATGAATAATATTTGTTCAAAAAGATATCTACATTCAATTTGCAAACTTTCAGTACATAAGTTTACAAGTATTTCTCTCAACATTATATGCAGTGAGGATTTTTGCACAAAGTCCATCTATTGAAGTGTGAAGACGTCATATCTCCATAAAACACTGCTACCCTGATTTTGATTCCACTCAAGATATTTGTAAATTTTTCCCTGTGTTTGTGATGCATGAGAGCAAGATAGAGGATAGTTACTGTATGCAGAGTGCAAAGGGCTGCCTTGGGGGTATTTGATTTGGAAGGGCAGAGGACTCTCTGGCTCCTGTAGGAGAACACAGGCTCTTTTCCTTTCCAGGGCTTTTTTTTGTGTCTTGAGCAAATTGGGTTTCCAAGAATGGCTTGGGTGCTATCATAGCTGCACTGCATATCCCAACTTCATTCTCAGAAATGCCATATGACAGCCTAAGGCCATCATGGTTACCATGGCATTGGGAATGTCCTCAGGTTCTGGCTACTGTTCAGGATCTTTCCAAGAAAGATTATTTCCATGACTGCTGGGAAGTGGAACGAGTAAGCAGTTGAGTCAAAGAAGTCTTTTGTTGGCCACACATGAGATCTTTATGTCTGAACACTGGAGAGGAGGTATCATATTCTGTAGAGCTTGTGTCCTCTTGTGCTATGAGGCATAGTACTTCATCCTAAAGAGGTTACCCTATTGAAAGCTGACCAGTTTTGGTCCAGACTGTGTCTCGTTGGGGCTATGTGCTGATTTGGGTGCAAAAGACATTAGTATTTTCTTGGAATCGGGACCACGTGCAGGCAATTTGTACCATAAGTTGTAGTGGATCAGAGGAGATGGTGAAATTCCCAAGGATCAGTGGGTGTTCATGCCAAACACAGGCAACAAGGGCATGTATCTATGCTCACAAACCTGATTGTCTGGACTCATTCAATATATTGTGGTATCAGGAATCAGGCCTAGGGTTTTAGAAATCACTCAAACGGCCAAAGTCATCTCAGGGAAGAGAAGAATGCAGGGCTGTGTACTGGGGTGGGTAGAGTTTGAATTGGGAAAAAAACACCAACTCTGCTGTGATGCTACACCTTCCCACAAATGTCCCTTCTGGAGACAGCTGGAACCTGGGTTTCAGGATATCTTAGTACCACTGAGGAGTGCCTGATCTCACAAACATTTGGAGGAGAGGGTTCATCAATAAACATTTGGATTGAGGCCATCACATTGCTGGTAATCCTGGAGAGACCTTCCATGTTCACTTCACAGTTGAGGGCCCATCTGTCTGCCATTGCCTTAAAAAAACTGGCGCACTCAGAAATTGTTAAGCTATGAGATTCTAAGGGGTGCTTCAACTCACCAATTGACACAGAAAATTTATAAAAGTATGTCTTCACTGAAAGATTCATATTCTTGACCAGCATATCAAGAGTCTGAACGAGAACCCACTGTCCTTTTCCATGGAAACCTTAACCAACAGCTTGAAGGTGCAGGCTGCAGGCAGGGTCATACACGGTGGTACTTTGATATTACAAAAATGTGAATTTAGGGATGAAAGTAGTGCCTGTTGAGAGCAGGATGCTCACAATATTACAGGACATTACATGACAATTTAATCTGCATCAGGCTTAAGGAGAGAAATGGTGGAAAGGGTGGAGCTTCAAAATACAAACAGGGAGGAGGAAAAAAATATTTCTTCTGCACTAAAGGTAGGTGGGTATTGAAAAGGAAACAGCATCTATAATGGCCTCCAAATGAGATTGTACTTCTCTGTTGACTCCAAAAACAATCCTGGAATTTTATTCCTATGCAAGGTTCTCCAGAATACAGCAATTAGTAGGGTCAAATTGCTCTGCAATGAAGGATAGTTTCTGGACACATTGCATTGACTGAGGATATAAATGCCCTCCCATATTGCTGCCTCTACCCTGAAGCTTATTTATACAGGATATATCATTAAGAATATGCCGATTTAGCTATCCTGATGTATGACTTTTGAGGACAGGCTCTCCTTCACCACGTAATGAACACCAAGGCATTTCCATTTACACAAGTACAAATTTGCATTGGATCCACTGAATGAGGCTTCTGGAAATGAAGTGTGCAGCTCAACATCACAAGTCTAAATAAAATCATGTCTGTTACAATGCAAATGAAGATACAATATCTGCAAAGTCTGATGTCGAAAAACAGAAAGGAACAGAGGAATGGAATTTGTGATAGGATTTTATGTGCAGGAAAAGCAGATCCTATAGAATTTTGAAATTTCAAATCCTAATTTGTAGATAATACAGCATGCACACCAATACTACCACCTAACTCATGTCCCTGGTTTCATTTCATCAATAGGATTATTTTAAATATTCCTACTTTAGTCATCCCTGCACTATCACCAGAATCAAATCATTCATATTTTCTCTATAAAAGTCAGAACTTACCGTCCTACCCCATCCATATACATGATCTCTTAAGGCACCCCTCAAAAGGAAAACACGGTTAAAAGATACTTTAGTAATAATAATACTGGATCGCCAGTGACTCAGGGAAACACTGATGTACAAGTCCCTATGGGATCAGAACTATGACTCCTGAAGTGAACTTATGTATTCTGTGCCAATTCATGAAGTATTTAATAAATGATGTCTATAATCATGCAAGTCACAAATTAAGTACAGCCAGGGCCACCTGCAGCTTTGTTTTGCCTACATCTGTTGTTGTTCAATTTGATGTTCTGGGTATGTGGGACAACATTGAGCTGCGGATCCCCAACTCTTTTTCTCAAAGAGTGTAGTGTGCCCCAGAAAGTTTCTCTTCAAAAACCATAGTCACCGTGATATTGTGAATGTCATTCCCTCCTGAATGGCAACAATGTAGTCCCAAAATGTTCTCAACTGGACATTCATAAACCAAGAATATAAAGAATGCATTTTGCTCTGGGTATGCATTGTCATGAGCAGAATTTGCTTATGCAATTCACTTGCCAGCCTAGTAAGAAGCAGGTTAGAACATCTGCATTCCTAGAATTTTCTTCTCTTCAGAAATAATGATTGAAGTAGTCTATGTCTCTGGGCAACAATTTTCTGCCCTTTGAGTTGTATGTTGAATACTCTCCTTTGAGTTTACATGAAATTAAATCTGAGACTTATCAAACCTACCTAAGAGTGCTTGAATGAATAGAGGAGGAAAAGTTCAGAAATTGGAGTGATGGTGCTCTCTTGACATTGTGATATAAACTCCAGGAAAACCACCTAATATAAAGTCCTAATACACTTCTCAAATTCTGTAGTATGGTAGGGAATATAACCTAGCCAGAAACCTTTGTTGCATGTCAAATCCCAATTTCTAAGTAGTCATGAGAAGACAAAGATTCATCCCTGTCCCTTTAAAATCCAAGAGAGTAGTAGCTCCTAAATAAGGAGACAATTATTGAGGTTACAATGGAGTGTAAGTAGGAGATGTTGGTAGTTATAGGAATTATTATATCATCTTTTCCTTGGGACCACAGGAAATGGAAGGAATCCTGCACACCTGAGCACAAAACACTTACCACTCAAATGGCTGTCAACTTTCTCTTTTTTTCATTCCTGCTCTCTTTCCCCTGAGAAAGTTCTAACCAGCTGAGTCAGATGCATTCACCAGTGTAGGTACTGGACATTCCTTTCCATCTCAGGTAAGTTGATGCTTGAAAATGTTGGTTTTCCTTGGAAAGTTTGTTTTCCTAATTAGCGAACATTTCAGCAACTTGGTGAGGAATAGTGTGTAAATTTGTATAAAGAATGGGACAAGGTGACGACTCAAAGGATCTCTGAATCCATGAATAATATTTGTTAAAAAAATCACCATTCAGTTTTCAAACTTCCAGTACATATGTTTACAGGAATTTCTCTCAACATTTTATGCAGTGAAGAATTTGAGCAAAGGTCCATCCAATTGAACGGTGAAGACTACATATCCCCCAAAAATGCTGCTACCCTGACTTTGATTCCACTCAAAATATTTGTAAAATTTTTCCCTGTGTTTGTAATGCATGAGAGCAAAATAGAGGATAGTTACTGCATGCAGCATGGAAAGAGTTGGCATGGGGGTATTTGGTTTGGAGGGGCAGAGAATTCTCTGGCTCACGTAGGAGAATACAGGTTCTTTTTCTTTCCAGAGCTTGTTGTGTCTTGAGCAAATTGGGTTTCCAAGAATGGCTTGGTTGTTATCATAGCTAAACTGCATGTCCCACCTTCATTCTTAGAAATGCCGTATGACAGCCTAATGCCATCATGGTTACCAATGCAACCGGAATATCTTCAGGTTCTGGCTACTGTTCAGGATCTTTCCAAGAAAGCTTATTTCTATGAATGCTGGGAAGTGGAATGAGTAAGCAGTTGAGTCAAAGAAGACTTCTGTTGGCCACACATGTGATCTTTATATCTGAACACTGGAGATGAGGTATATTCTGTAGAGCTTGTGCCCCCTTGTGCTATGAGACATAGGACTTCATCCTAGGTAGTTTAACCTATTGAAACCTGACCAGCTTTTGACCAGACTGTGTCTCATAGGAGCTATGTGCTGATTTGAGTTCAACAGACATTAGTATTATCTGGGAGTGGGGACCACGTGCAGGCAATATTCCCACAAGTTGTAGTAGATCAGAGGAGATGGGGAAGTTCTTGAGGACCAGTGGGTGTTCACGCCAAACACAGGCAACAGCGGCATGTATCTGTGCTCACAACCCTGATTGTCTGGACTCATTCAATACATTGTGGTGTCAGGAATCAGGCCCAAGGTTTTAGAAACCACTCAAATGGACAAAGACATCTCAGGGAAGTGAAGAATGCAGGATTGCTTGCTGGGATGGGTAGAGTTTGAATTGGGAAAAGCACACCAAATCTGCTGTGATACTAAACCTTCCCACAAATATCCCTACTGGAGAGAGCTGGAACCTGGGATTCAGGATATCTTAGTACCACTGAGGAGTGGCTGATCTCACAAACATTTGAAGGAGGGTGTTCATTAGTATAGACTTTGGATTGAGGCCATCACATTGCTGGTAATCCTGGAGAGACCTTCCATGCTCATGTCACAGAGTAGGCCCCCTCTATCTGCCATTGCCTTACAAATCTGGTACACTCAGGAATTGTCATGCTATGAGATTCAGGGTTGCTTCAACTCACCCATTGACAGAGGAACTTTATGAAAATATATCTTCACTGAAAGATTAATATTCTTGAACAGAATATCAACAGTCTGAACAAGAAGCTTCTGCACTTTTCCAAGGACACCTTAACCAACAGCTTGATAGTGCTGACTACAGGCATGGCCATACACTGCAGTTCTTTATATTCCAGAAACGTGAATTTAGGGATGAAAGAAGTGCCTGTTGAAAGCAGGATGTTCACAATAGTACAGAACATCACATGAGAATCAAATCTGCATCAGTCTTTTGGAGAATGGTAGAAAGACTGGAGCTTCAAAATTCACACAGGGAGTAGGAAAGAATATTTCTTCTGCACTAAAGGTAGATGGTTTTTGAAAAGGAAAACAACTTCTATCTGGGTCTCTAAAAGAGATTGTACTTGTCTGTTGACTCCAAAATCATTCCTCAAACTTTTTTTCTGATGCAAGATCTATGGAATACAGCAATTAGTAGGGGCCATGTTGTTGTGCAATCAAGGATAGTATCTGGACACAATTGCATTGACTGAGGATCTAAATGCCCTCCCATATTGCTGCCTCTACCCTGAAGCTTATACAGGAATATCTCATTAAAAATATGCAGATTTAGCTATCCTGATGTATGACTTTTGAGGACAGGCTCTCCTTCTCCACAGAACACCCATGCATTTCCATTTACACCAGTACAAATTTGCATAGGTAACACTGAATGAGGCTTCTGGAAATGAAGTGTGCAGCTCAACTGCACAAGTTTAAAGAACAACATGTGTGTTACAAAGCAAAAATGTTGATAGAACACCTATAAAGTTGAAGTTGTAATAGAGAATGAAACAGAGGTATTGAATATGTGATATGACTTTATATGCAGGGAAAGCAGATCCTATGGCATTTTGACATTTCAAGTCCTAATTTCTAGAAAACAGAGGCATGCATACCAATCCTGCCATTTAAATAATGACCCTGGTTTTTTTTTATCAATAGGATTATTTAAAATAGTCTGTGGTTATACCAGCCCTAACATGAGAATCAAAATATTCTTATTTTCTTGACCAAAAATGAACACACCATCTTTAACCCATCCATACATAGCATCACTTAAGACATCCCTCAAATGGAAAACACGTCTAAAAGATAGTTTAGTAATAATGATGCTGGGTCACCAGTGACTCAGGGAAACAGGGATTTACAAGACCCTGTGAATTTGAACTGATAACTGAAAATAAACTTATGTATACAATGCCAATTCATACAAGTCTTTAATAAATGATGCATACAATCATGCAAAGCCCCATAAACTGTGTACAGTCAGTGCCACCTGCAGCTGTATTTTGTCTACATCTGTTGTTGTTCAATTTGATGTTGTGGGTATGTGAGACACTATTGAGCTCTGGACCCCCAACTCTATTGCTCAGAAAGTGCAGTGTGGCCCAGAGGGTTTCTCTTTCAAAAACCCTCATGCCCATGATATTTTGAATGTCATTCCCTCCTGAAATGCAACAATGTAGTCCCAAATTTTCTCAACTGGACCTTCATAAACCAAAACTATAAATGCATTTTAGCTCTGGGGGTGCATTGTCATGCTGCAGAACTTGCTCAGGCAATGCACTTGACAGCCTACTAAGAAGAATGTTAGAACATTTGCATTCTGAGAGTTGTATTATCTTCAGAAATAATGAAAAAAGAAGTCTCTGTCTCTGGGAAACACTTTTCCTGCCACCAGAGTTGCTTTCTGAATACTGTCTCTAGAATTTATGTGCAATTAAATCTGAGACTTATCCAACCATTCTAAGAGTACTTGATTGAATAGAAAAGGAAAAGTTCAGAAACTGGAGGGTTGGCATAATCTGATTAGGCTCCTAATAGTAGATTACTGCATGCTGTTCAGTTCTGAGATTGTGATATGAACTGCATGAAAACCACCCAAGGCAGAGCCCAAAAATACCTTTCAAATTCTGTAGTACCCTTGGGAAACAAACCAGCCAGAAAGTTTGTTGCAGGTCAACTCCCAATTTCTATGTAGTCATGAAGAGACAAAGTTTCATGCCTGTCTCTTTATGATCAAAGAGAATTATATCTCCTAAATGAGGAGACAATTATCAGAGGGAATTATGGATGTGCGTGAAAGTAGGAGATTTTGGTCATTGTAGGAATTATTATATCTTCTGATCTTTGAGACCACAGGAAATTGAAGGAATCTTACAGACCTGAGCACAAAACACTTACCATCACAAATGTCTCATGACTCTCTCTTTCTTTTCATACCTGCTGACCTTTCCCATGAGAAAATTCTAACCAGCTGGGTCAAATGCATACACCAGTATAAGTTCTCGACCTTGTTTTCCACCTAATGTAAGTTGGTGCTTGAAATTTTTTTTTCCTGGGAAAAGTCTGTTTTCCTAATTAGGGAATGTCTCAAAGTCTTTGTGAGAAGCAGTGTGTCATTTTATATAATGAAAGGGACAAGGTGATAACTCAAAGAATCTCTGAATCCATGAATAATATTTGTTCAAAAAAACATCTGCACTAAATTTAAAACTTACAGTACATATGTTTACAGTAAATTCTAACATTCTTTACAGTGTGAATGTTTGTGCAAAGTTCCATCCATTGAACTGTGAAGACTTCATATCCCCACAAAATGCTCCTACCCTGATTTTGATTAGACTCAATAAATGTCTAAATAATATCACTGTGCTTTCGATGTATGAGAGCAAGTTAGTGGATAGTTACAGTATCCAGAGTGGACGGGTCTTGCATGAGGAATTTGGTTTTGAGTGCCTTTTAATTTCTGGATCATGTAGGCAAATACAGGTTCTTTTATGTTCCAGGGCTTGTATTGTCTTGAGCAAATTGGTTTTCCCAGAATGGCTTGGTTGTTATTATAGCTGCACTACATATACCAACTTAAATCACAGAAATGCCATATGACAGCCCAAAGTCCTCATGGTTGCCATGGCATCCAGAATTTCTTCAGGTTCTGTCTCTTGTTCATGAGCTTTTAAAGAAAGCTCATTTCCATGAGTGCTAAGAAATGGGAAGAGGAATAACGTGAGTCAAAGGGGTCTTTTGTTGGCCACAAATGTGATATTTACATGTGAATAGAGGAGAAGAGGTATCACTTTGTATAGAGCTCATGTTGCCTTGTGCTTTGAGACATAGGGCTTCATCAAAAATAGGTTAGCCTATTGAATCCTGACAGGTTTTCATACTGTCCATATCTCCGTGGGATAATCTGCTCATTAGACTTCAATAGACATTATTATTTTCTGGGAATGTGGACCACCTGCAGGCAATTGAACCGACAAAGAGTAGTGAATCTGAGGAGATGGGGAAGTTCCTGAGTGCCAGTGTGTGTCAAAGCCAAATGCAGGACACAGGGGCATGGATCTATCCTGACAGTCCTCCTTCACTGGACTCACTCAGTACACTGTGGTGTCAGGAATCAGGCCTAGGGATTTAACAACCACACAAATAATGGCCAAGGACATCTCAGGGGAATGTAGCATGCTGTATTGCTTGCTGCGTTGGGTGAAATTTGTATTGGGAAATAAAACACCAATTCTTCTCTGATTCTCCACCTTTCCACAAATGCCATTACTGGAGAGAGCTGGAACCTGGGATTTAGGACTTCTTAGCACCACTGAGGAGTGGCTGATCTCACAAAAATTTGTGGGGTGTGTTCACCACAAAACATTTATGTTCAGGCTATCAAGTTCTTGGTAATCCTAGAGATACCTTCCTTTGCACTCCACCCACAAATTTCCACCAGGTGTGCCCTTGTCTTATAATTCAGGTGCACTCGTACATTGTTTTGCCATGTCATTCCAAGGAGCACTTCAATTCACCATTTGATACAGAATCATTTTCAAAATGTGCCTTCACTAAAAGTTTAATATTACTTACCTGCATATTGAATGTCTGAACAAGATCCCTCTGCATATTTCCAAGGAAACCTTATTCAAAGTCTTGAAAATGCCTAATGCAGGCAAGGGTCACACACCATGGAACTATGAATCCTCCAAATTATGAATTTAGGGATGAAAATAGTGCCTTTTGAGAGCAGGATGACCACAAAGTTACAGGGCATCAAACACAATTTGGACATGCATTTGGCAGAGAGGAATGGTAGAGAAATTTGAGTTTGAATATTCAAGCATTGAGGAAGAAAGAATATTTCTTCTGCACTAAAGATAGATGGGTTTTGGAGAGGAAAACATCTTCTGTGGTGGGTCTCTAAAACAGAGTGTACTTGTGCATTGTCTCCTGAAACATTCTCCAGTTATACAGGGATACCAGGATTCACATAGACCCTGTGGGTTGTAACTCAAAATAGTGGAAGTAATCTTATGTATTCTGTGTCAATTCATAGGAGTCTTTAATAAATGATGTCTACAATTATGCAAAGCACAACAAACTGAGTATAGTCAGGGCACCTGCAGCTTCTTTTGTCTACATCTCTTGGTATACAATTTGATATTGTGGTTATGTGAGACAACGTTGAGGTGTAGACCACCAAATCTTTTTCTGAGAGAGTGCAATGTGCCCAGAATGCTCCTCTTTAAAAAACCCTAGTCCTGGTGATATTTTGAATGTCATTCCATCTTGAAAGACAACAATGAAGTCCCAAAACGTTCGCAACTGGAACCTCATAAACCAAGAGCACAGAAGAATGCATTTTAGCTGCTGGTGTGCATTGTCATGCTGTCGAACTTACTTATGCAATGTACTTGCCAGTCAATTAATAAGAACTTTACAAACTCTGCATTCTGAGAGCTGTCTCACTGTCAGAAATAGTGATTGGAGAAGTGTATGTCTGTGGGAATCATTTTTCCTGCCTCCAGAGTTGCTTGCTTGATATTCTCTTGAGAATTATTGCCCAGCTAAATCTGAGATTTATCCAACCATTTTACCATTTCACTTGATTGAATAGAGGAAGAAAGGTTAAGAAACTGGGGGGTTGGCATAACCTGAACAGGCTCCTAAAAGTAGATGAGTGCATGTTGTGCTGTCCTAAATTTGTGATGTGCTCTGGAGAGAACCACTCAAGGCAGAGCATAATAATATCTACCAGTTTCTGTGGAATGCTTTGGAGCACAACCCAGCCAGAAATATTTGTTGCAGGTCGAATCCCAATGTCTAAACAGTTATGAGGAAACAAAGTTTCATCCCTGTCCCTTGAGGATCAAAGAGAGCTTTAGATCATACCTGAGGAGACAATTATCAGAGGGAACCATGGAAGTGTGTGACAGAAACAGATGTTGGTCATTGTAAAAAATACTATATAAACTGATCTTTGGGACCATAGGAAATTGAAGGAATTTTACAGAACTGAGCACAAAACACTTACCCTCACAAATGGTTCACACCTGTCTCTTCCTTTTCATTCCTACTGACCTTTCTCTTGAGGAAACTCTTACCAGTTTGGTTAAATGCATACACCAGTGGAGGTCCTTGACCTTGCTTTCCACCTCAGGTAAGTTGGTGTTTGAAAATGTTGGTTTTCCTGTGAAAAGTCTCTTCTCATAAATGGTGAATGTATCCACAGCTTGGTTAGGAACAGTGCGTAAATATGTATAGGGAAGGGGACGAGGTGATGGCTCAAAGAATCTGTGACTCCATGAATAATATTTGCTCAAAAAAAGCATCTGCATTCAGTTTTCAAACTTCCAGTAGATATGCTTACAGGAATGTTTCTCAAAATTCATTGAAGTGAGAATGATTGCACAAAGATCTCCATTGAACTCTGAATACTTCATATATCCAGAAAATGATGCTACCCTGATTTTGATTCCACTCAAGGAATATCTATATTTTTTCCTGTGTATGTAATACATGAGAGCAAGACAGTGGATAGCTACAGTATGCAGAGGGGAAGCGGATGGCATGGGGGAATTTGGTTTGGAGGTTTGTGGGATTTTCTGGCTTGTGTAGGAGAATGCAGGTTCTTTTTCTTTCCAGGGCTTGTTGTTGTATCTTGAGCAACTTCGCTTTCCAAGAATCGCTTGGTTTATATCATAGCTGCAAGCATATACCTCCTTCATTCACAAACATGCCATATGACAGCTCAATGCCATCACAGTTGCCATGGAAACCAGAATTTCTTCCTGGAAATCTCATTTACATGTGTGCTGGTAGTTGGAAGAGGAAGCAGGTGACTCAAAGTGGGCTTTTGTTGGTCCAAATGTGATATTTACATCTAAACAGAGGAGAAGAGGTATCAGGTTGTGTAGAGCTTGTGTCCCCTTGTGCTTTGAGACATAGGGCTTCTTCAAAAATAGTTTACCCTTTTGAAACCTGACTGGTTTTCATACTGTCCATGTCTCTGTGAGACGATCTGCTCATTGGACTTCAAGAGACATTATTATTTTCTGGGAATGAAGACCACCTGCAGGCAATTGGTCTGGCAAGGTGTAGAGGATCTGGGGTGATGGAGAAGTTCCTGAGGGCCAGTGGGTGTCCAAGCCAAATGCAGGACACAGGGCCATGGGCCTCTCCTGACAGTCCTCCTTCTCTGGACTCACTCAGTACACTGTGGTGTCAGGAATCAGGCCTAGGGATTTATCAACCACACAAATGATGGCCAAGGACATCTCAGAAAAGAGTAGCATGCTGTATTGCTTGCTGGGTTCGGTGAAGTTTGAATTCAGAAACAACACACCAATTCTGTTGTGATGCTCCACCTTTCAACAAATGCCCCTACTGGAGACAGCTGGAACCTGGGATTTAGGACTTCCTAGCACCACTGTGGAGTGGCTAACCTCACAAATATTTGGAGGGGGGTGTTCATCACTAAACATTTATGATTGGGTCTATCAAGTTCCTGGTAATCTGGGAGAGACCTTCCATTCTCACTCTAACCACTAGGTCCCACCAGGTGTGCCTTTGTCTTACAATTCAGGTGAACTCATAAATTCTCTTGCTATGATATACCAAGGGGTACATCAACTCACCATTTGATACAGATTCATTTTCAAAATGTGTCTTCTCTGTAAGTTTAATATTATTTACCTGCATATCGAATGTCTGAACAAGATCCCTCCGCATATTTCCAAGGAAACTTTATTCAAAGGCTTGACGATGCCAAATGCAGGCTAGGGTCACACACTATGGAACTATGATCCTCCAAATTATGAATTTAGGGATGAAAATAATGCTTGTTGAGAGCAGGATGAGCACAAAGTTACAGGTCATCACACCAAATTTGAAAATGCATCTGGCAGAAAGAGAAGATTGGTAGAAAGATTTGAGTTTGAATATTCAAACATTGAGAAGGAAAGAATATTTCTTCTGCACTAAAGATGGATGGGTTTTGGAGAGGAAAAAAGCTTGTGTGGCGGGTCTGTAAGAGAGAGTGTGCTTGTGCATGCTCTCCTGAAACATTCCAGGAAATTTCTTCCACTGCAAGGTGTTATGGAAATAACTAGTAGTAGGGTCAGACTGTTATGTAACCAAGGATAGTTACTGAACACAAGTGCAATGACTGACTTTTGACTGACTTTCCTCCCACTTTCCTTTCTCTATCCTGAAGCTTACAAGTGACGTCTCACTAAGAATATGCAGATTTAGCTTTCGTGATATATGCCTTTTTTGTACAGGCTCTCCTTCACCACAACAGGAACACACGTGAATTTCAATTTGCATTTTGACCACTGAATGAGGCCTCTGGAAATAAAATGTGGAGTACAGCATCAGAAATCTAAACAGCAGCATGTCTGTTACAATGCAAATCTGAATATTCAATATGGTTAAAATATGAAGATGAAAAACAAAAAGCATCAGAAATTTGGAACTTGTGATAGGACTAACGACACAGGAAAGGTAGATCCTACAGCATTTTGACATTTCAAGTTCTTATTTTTTTGAAAATACAGGCATCCACACCAATCCTGCCACGCAATTAATGTCCCTGATTTCATGTCTTCATTATGCTTATTTGAAATAGGCTTCTTGGGTCATCCCCACACTAACATCAGATTCAAAGAATTCTCATAATGTTGCCAAAACTCAGAACATACCATCATTCACCAATCCCTGCATAGCATCTCTAAAGACATACCCAAAATGGAACCAACGTCTGAAAAAATATTCTTTAGTAATGAACCTAGGTTCACAGTGATACAGGAAAACCAGAATTGTCATAGCCACTGTGCATTCTGACTGATAACTGCAGAAGGAAATTTATGTACTGTCTGCCAATACATACAAGTCTTTAATAAATGGTGTTTACACTCATGCAAATTATAACAAACTGAGTACAGCCAGGGTCACCTGCAGCAGTGTTTGCCATCTCTTGGTGTTCAATTTAACATTGTGGGTACGTGGGACAACGTTGAGTTGTGGACCCCCAATTCTATTTCTAAGAGTGTACAGTGTGTCCCAGAAAGTTTCTCTTTCATAAACCATAGTCCCTGTGATATTTTGAATACCAAGCCCTCTTGAAAGGCAACAACAAAGTCCCAAAATATTCTCAACCAGTACTTCATAAACTAAGAACAAAGAAGTATGCATTTTAGCTCCTGGTGTGCATTTTTGTGATGTAGATCTGGCTTATGCAATGCACTTGCCAGCCTATTAATAATAACCTTACAACCTGTGCATTCTGAGAGCTGTCTCATTGTCAGGAAAAATGATTAGAAAAGTATGTGTCTCTGGGAGACACTTCCTGCCACCACAGTTGTTTGGTGAATACTCTGTTTATGATTTGCATCCAACTAAATCTGAGACTTCTCCAATCTTTCTACATTCACTTGATTGAATAGAGGAGGAAATGTTTAGCAACTAGATGGTTGGCATAATCTGAATAGGTTCCTATCAGTAGATGACTGCATGTTGTGCAGTACTGACTATATGATATGCTCTGCTGGAAAACCACAAATGGCAGCACCCATTATTATCTATCAAATTCTGTAGAATGCTTTGGAGAACAACACAGCCAGAAACATTTGTTGCAGGTCAAATCCCAATTCTAAGTAGTCATGAGGAGACAAAGTTTCATTACTCTCTTTAAGAACAAAGAAAGTTATATCTCCTAAATAAGGAGAAAATTATCAAAAGGAACCCTGGAGGTGTGTGACAGTAGGAGGTGTTGGTCGTTGAGGGAAAATTATGTCCTCTGATGTTTGTGACCATAGGAAATTGAAGGAATCTTACACACCTGAGCACAAAACACTTACCATCGCAAGTGGCTGACAACTGTCTCTTTCCTTTCATTCCTACTGGCCTTTCCCTTGAGGAAATTCTAGTCAGCTCAGTCAAATGCATACAGCAGTGGAGGTACCAGACCTTGCTTTCCACATTAGGTACGTTGGTGATTGAAAATGTTGGTTCTCCTGGGAAATGTCTGTTTTCCTAATTAGGAAACATCTCATCAACTTGGTGAGGAACAGTATGTAACTATGTATAGTAAATGGGAAGAGGTGATGGCTTAAAGAATCTTTGAATCTATGTATAATATTTGCTCAAAAAAGTCATCTGCATTCAGTTTTCAAACTTCCAGTAGATATGTTTAAAAGAATTTCTGTCAACAGTCCTTGCAGTGAGAATAGTTGCCCAAAGTTCCATCCATTGAACTTTGAAGATTTCATATCTCCACAAAATGCTGATACCCTGATTATGATCCTTATCAAAAAATGTCTAACTTGTTTCCCTCTGCTTGTGATGCATGAGAGCAAGAAAGAGGATAGCTACAATTCACAGAGTGGAAGGGGTTATTATGGGGGAATTTGGTTTGGAAGGGCTGGAATTTTCTTACTCATGTAGGAGAATGCAGGTTCTATTTCTTTCCAAGGCTTGTTGTTGGGTCTTGAGCAACTTGTGTTTCCAAGAATGGCTTGGTTGTTTTCATAGCTTTGTTGCATATACTGCCTTCAGTCACAGAAATGCCATATGACAGCCCAATGGCCTCACGATTGACATAGCAACCAGAATTTCATCAGGTTCT
>JAJEJO010045776.1:0-22099 GCA_020662805.1 Glaucomys volans | reverse complement strand
AGTAAGTGGGTGATTCAAAGGGGTCTTTTTCTGGCCACATGTGTGATCCTTAAGTCTGAACACAGGAGAAGAGTAATCAGGTTGTGTAGAGCTTGTGCCCACATGTTCTTTGAGACATAGGACTTCATCCAAGATAAATTACCCTGCTGAAACCTGACCAGTTTTCATACCATCCATGTCTCCATGGGGCAATGTATTCATTGGGCCACAATAGCCATTATTTTCTGGGAATTGGGATAACCTGCAGGCAATTGTCCCACAAGGTATAGTGGGATCAAGGGAGATGGGTAGTGCCTGAGGACCAGTGGGTGTCCAAGCCAAACACAGGACACAGGTGCATGGACCTATGCTGACAGTCCTGCTGGTCTGAATTCACTCAGTACATTGCAGTATCAGGAATCTGTCTGAGGAATCTAGCAACCACTCACATGATGGCCAAAGACATGTCAGGGAAAAGGAGCATGCTGGGTTGCTTGCTGGGATAGGTGAAGTTTGAACTGGGAAAAGAGCACAGCAACTCTGCTGTGATTCTACACCTTTCCACAAATGCCCCTACTGGGGATAGCTGGAACCTGATATTAAGGATTTCTTAGTACCACTGAAGAGTGACTGAGCTCCCAAACAATTGGAGGAGGGTTTTCATCACTAAACATTTATGATTGAGGTTATCAAGTTCCTGGTCATCCTAGAGAGATCTCCCATGCTCACTACATGGACTAGGTGCCACCATGATTACCATTGTCTTACACTTCAGATGCACTCAGAAATTGTCTTGCTATGAGATTCCAAGGGGACTTCAACTCACCCTTTGGTACAGATATGCTTTCAAAATGTGTCCTCACTGAAATTTTAGCATTCTTGTCTTGTATGTTGACTGTCTAAACAAGAATACTCTGCAAATTTCCAGGCACACCTTAACCAACAGCTTGAAAATGCCTACTGCAGGCTAGGATCACGCCTTGGACCTATGATCCTCCAAAATCATAAATTTAGGGATGAAAATAGTGCCTGTTGAGAGCAGGATCAGTGCAATGTTGCAGGGCATCACACAAAATCTTAACATACATCTAGGTGAAAGGGAGGAAATGTAGAAAGATGGGAATTTGAATATTAAAACAGGGAGGAGGAAAGGATATGTCTCCTACACTGAAGATAGACGAGTTTTGGCAGGAAAACAACTTCTGTGATGGATTTCCAAAAGATATTGTACTTGTGCATGATGTCCTGAAACATTCCAGGAACTTTCTTACCCTGCAAGGTGCTATGGAAATACAGCAAGTAGTTTGGCAGATCATTCTGTAATCAAGGATATTTACTGAACACAAGTGCAAGTACTGAGGACAGAAAGGCCCTCCCACATTTCTTACACTACCATGATGCTTACAAGGGTTATCACCTTAAGTATATGCACATTTAGCAATACTGATTCATGACTTTTTAGGACAGGATTCCACCACAAAATGAAAACCCAGGCATTTCTATTTACACAAGTACAAATTTGCAGATGGACAACTGAATGAGGTCTCTTTAAGTAAAGTGTGCAGCACAATATCACAAATCTAAACAACAACATGTCTGTTACAATGCAGAAATAAAGATCCAATACCAGTAAAATCTGAAGCTGAAAACCAGAAAGCAAGAGAAGTATGGTAGTTGTGATAGGACTTAAGGTGGAGGAATAGTTAATCTTACAGCATTTTGACATTCCAAGTCCTTATTTGTAGAAAATACTGGCATCCACAATAATCCTGCCATGTAACTAATGTCCCTGATTTCATTTCTTCAATGCAATTATTTTAAATAGTCTTTCTTGGTTCATCCCCACACTAACATCAGAATTAAATTATTTTTCTCCTGCTAAAAATCAGAACATACAATCCTCCTCCCATCCCTAAGACATCCTTCAAACAGAACCAAATTCTGAGAAAATACTTCATTAGTAATTAACCTGGGTCTCCAGTGACACAGGGCCACCAGGTTTTACAAAGCCCCTGTGGGTTGTGCCTGATAACAGGAGATGTAAACTTATATATTCCATGCCCATTCTTACAAGTCTTCAATAGATAATGTCTATGAACATGCAAAGCCTATCAAATTGAGCAAAGCAAGGGCCACCTGCAGCTGTGCTTTGTCTATATCTCTTGGTATTCATTATAATGTGTCTTGGTGTGTATCTGTTGTAATTCTGTGTGTTTGGTGTCCTGTAAGCTTCTTGTAATTGAATTTCCATCTCATTCATCATATTTTGGAAAATTTCTGATAATATTTCCTTGAACAGATGGTGTGCATTTTCCTGCTGCAGAACTTGCTTATGCATTTTACTTGCCAGCCTATTATTAAAAGCATCAAAACCTCTGCATTCTGAGAGTTGTCTCATCTTCAGAAATAATGATTCAAGAATTTTATGTCTCTGGGAAACACTTTACCTGCCACCAGAGCAGTTTGCTGAATGCTCTCCTCAGAATTTGCATCCAACTAAGTCTGAGACTTATCCAATGCTTCTACATCCACTTGATTGAATAGAGGAGGAAAGGTTCAGAAACTTGAGGGTTGACATAATCTGAATAGGCTTCCAAAAGTAGATGACTGCATGTTTTGTAGTTCTGACTATACGATATGCTCTGCAGGAAACCCTCCCAAGGCAGAGCCCAATAATATCTATCAAATTCTGTAGAATGCATTGAAGAACAACCCAGCCATATACCTGTGATGAAGGTCAAATCACAATATCTAAGTAGTCATGAGGAGACAAAGTTGCATCGCTGTCCCTTTAAATACAATGAGAGTTATATCTCCTAAATGAGGATAAAATTATCAGAGGGAGACATGGATGTGTGCAGCAGTAGGAGATGTTGTCATTGTAGGAAAAATTATATCCTCTGGTTTTTGGGACCATAGAAAATTGAAGAAATCTTACACACCTGAGCACAAAACACTTACCATCGCAATTGGCTCACAACTGTCTCTTTATTGTCATTCCTGCTGGCCTTTCCCTTGAGGAAATTCTGACCAACTGGGTCAAATGCATTCACCAGAGGAGGCACTTCACCTTGCTTTCCACTTCAGGTAAATTGGTGCTTGAAAATATTGTTTGTCCTGGGAAAAGTCTGTTTTTCCAATGAGGGAATGTCTAAGCATCTTGGGGAGGAACAGTGAGTAAATATGCATAGGGAATGGGAAGATGTGATGGCCCAAAGAATCTGTGAATTCATGAATAACATTTTCTCAACATAAAACATCTGCATTCAATTTTCAATATTCCAGTCATTATGCTTAGAGGACTTTCTCTCAACATCCCTTGCAGTGAGATTATTTGCACAGGTTCCATCCATTGAACTGTGAAGACTTCATATCTCCATAAATTGTTGCTACCCAGATTTTGATTCCACTCAAGAAATGTCTAAATTGTTTCCCTGGGTTTGTGATGCATGAGAGCAAGATAGAGGATAGTTATGCAGTATGCAGAATGGTAGGGGCAAGCATGGGGAAATTTGAATTGGAAGAGGATGGAATTTTCTGGCTCATGGAGGGGAATGCAGGTTCTTTTTCTTTCCAGGGCTTGGTGTTGGGTCTTGAGCAACTTGGATTTCCAAGAATGCCTTGGTTGTTATCCTAGCTTCACTGCATATACTGCCTTCATTCACAGAAATGCAATATGACAGTCCATTTGCCTCACAGTTGCCATGACCACTGGAATGTCTTCATGTCCTGTCCACTGTGGATAAACCTTCCAAGAAAACTCATTTCCAAGTGTGCTGAGAAGAGAGAAGAGGAAGCAGGTAAGTCAAAATGTTCTTTTGTGGTCACAAATGTGATCCTTATGTCTGAGTACAGAAGACATACAAGTTTGTTTAGAGCTCGTGTCCCCTTGTTTTTTGAGACATACGGCTTCATTCAACATAGGTTACCCTCTTGAAACCTGACCAGTTTTCATTACATCCAGGTCTCCATGGGGTAATGTGCTCCCTGGGCAACAAAGGGCATTTTTATTTTCTGGGAATGGGACAACCAGCAGGCAATTGGTCCCACAAGGTGTAGTGGATCTGGGGAAATGGGGAGGTGTCTGAGGACCAGTGGATGCCCAAGCCAAACATACACCACAGGGGCATGGACCTATGCTGACAATCCTGCTTGTCTGGATTCACTCAGTACATTGTGGTGTCAGGAATCAGAATTAGGGATTGGTGGTCAAGTGATGGTCTAAAACATACCACAGGAGAGGAGCATGCTTGGTTGCCTGCTTGGTTATGTGAAGTTTGAACTGGGATACAACATACGAACACTGCTGTGATGCTACACCTTTCCACAAATGCCCCCACTAGATTCAGCTCGATCCTGGGATTTAGGAATTCTTAGTACCACTGATGAGTGGCTGAGCTCCCAAAAGTTAAAGGAGGGAGTTCATCACTAAATATTCATGATTGAAGTTATCAAGTTGCTGGTAATCCTAGAGAGATCTTCTATGCTCACTCCAATGACAAGACCCACCACATCTGCCATTGTTTTACAATTCCTGTGCATTCAGAAATTGTCTTGCTATGAGATACCAACCGGCACTTCAACTTACCCTTAAAAACAAAAACATTTTCAAAATATGTTTTCAGTAAATGTTTAACATTCTTGTCCTGCTTATCCACTGTCTGAACAAGAACCCTCTGCACATTTCCAAGCACACCTTAAAAAAAACAGCTTGGCAATGCCAAATGCAGGCTTGTGTCACAAATCTTGGAACTATGATCCTCCAAAATGTGGACTTAGGGATGAAAATATTGCCCATTTAGAGCAGGATTAGCACAAAGCTACAGTGCAACACACGACATTTGAACATGCATCTGACAGAGAAAGAGGAATGGTAGAAAGACTGGAATTTGAATATCGAAGCAGGGAGGAGTAAAAGATATTTCTTCTGCACTGAAGTTAGATGAGTTTTGAGAGGAAAACAACTTCTGTGATTGGTCTCTATAAGAGATTATACTTGTGTGTGATCTCCTGATACATTCCAAGAACTTCCTTCAGCTGCAAGGTACTATGGAAGTACAGCAAGTAATAGGGACCAGATCACTCTGTAGTCAAGGATAATTACTGAACACATGTGCAATTACTGAGGACATAAAGGCCCTCCCGCATTGCTGACTCTACCCTGAAGATTATAAGGGATATCTCATTAAGAAAATGCAGATTTATCTATCCTGATATATGAGTTTCTCGGACAGGCCTTCCTTCACAACAGCATGAACACCCAGGCATTTCCATTTATGAAAGTACAAATTTGCATATGGATCACAGAATGAGGCCTCTGGAAATAAAATGTGCAGCACAACATCACAGATCTAAACGAAAAATATATCTGTTAAAACGGACAAATGAAGATACAATACATGTAAAATCTGAAGACACAAAACAGAAAGCAACAAAAGTATGGAAGTTGTGATTGGACATATGGCGCAGGAAAAGCAGATCATAGAGCATTTTGACATTCCATTTCCTTATTTGTAGAAAATACAGGCATCCACACCAATCCTGACACTTAACTAACGTCCCTGATTTCATTTCTTCAATAGGATTGCTTTAAATAGTTTTTCTTGGATCATCCCCACATTCATTTCAGGATCAAATCATTCTCATTTTCTTGCTAAAACTCAGAACATATCATGCTTCACCCATACCTGCACAGCATCTCTTAAGACATACTTCAACCAGAAACATAGTCTGTAAAAATACTTCAATAGTAATGAACCTGGGTCTCCAGTGATACAGGGAAACCAAAATTTACATAGCCCCTGTGAGTTTTGACTCATAACAGCAGAAGTGCACTTGTGTATTCTGTGCCAATTAATACAAGTCTTTAATAAATGATGTCTACATTCATGCTAAGAACAACAGACTGAGTGCACTCAGGGCCACCTGCAGCTGTGTTTCATCTCCATCTGTTCATGTTGAATTTGGTGTTGTGGTTTTGTGCACAACGTTGAGGTGTGGACCCCAAAATCTATGTCTAAGAAAATTCAGTGTGCCCCACAAAGTTCTCTTTCAAAAACTCTTGTCCTGGTGACATTTTGAAAGCCATTCTTGAAAGCCATTCTTTTGAAAGGCAACAAAAAAGACCCAAAATTTTCTGAACCAGAACTTCATAAACTAAGAACAAGGAAGAATGCATTTTAACTACTGGTGTGTATTTTCGTGCTGTGAAACTTGCTTATGCAAAGCACTTTCCACCCTATTAATAAGAATGCTGCAACATCTGCATTCTGAGAGTTGTCTCAACTTCAGGAATAATGACTGAAAAAGTCTATGTCTCTGGGAAACACTTGTCCTGTCACCACAGTTGCTTCCTGAATACTCTCTTTACAATTCACATCCCACTAAATCTGAGACTTAACCAATGTTTCTATGTTCACTTGATTGAATAGAGGGGGAAGGGTTCAGAACTTGAGGTATGGCATAATCTGAATAGGATTCTAACAGTAGATTACTGCATGTTGTGCAGCCCTGACTCTGTGATATGCTCTGAAGGAATCTTTAGAGCCAATAATATCTATCAAATTCTGTAGAACACTTTGGAGAACAACCCAGCCATTTGACCTTTGTTGCAAGTCAAATCCCAATGTCCAAGTAGTCATGAGGAGACAAAGTTTCATCTCTCTCCCTTTAAAAAAAAGTGAGCTATAGCTCCTAAATGAGGAGACAAATATCAGTGGAACCATGGAGATGTGTGACAGTAGGAATATTGATTGTTGTAGGAAATATTGTATCCTCTGATCTTTGGGACCATAGGAAATTGAAGGAATTTTACACACCTGAGCACAAAACACTTACCATCACAAATAGCTCAGAATTGTATCTTAGTTTTCATTCCTGCTGGCCTTTACCTTGAGGAAATTCCTACCAGTTGGCTCAAATGCATAAACCAGTTGAAGCACTTGACCTTGCTTTCCACCTCAGATACTTTGGTGCTTGAAACTATTGGTTGTCCTAGAAGAAGTCTGTTTCTCTAATTGGGGAATATCTCAGTAACTTGTCAAGGAACAGTGTGTACATATGTATAGGGAATGGGAGGAGGCGATGGTTCAAAGAATCTGTGAATCCATGAAAAATATTCACTAAAAAAAATCTACATTCAGTTTTCAAACTTCCAGTAGATATATGTACAGGATTTTATCTCAACATTGCTTGCAGTGAGAATATTTGCACAAAGTTCCATCCATTGAACTGTGAAGACTTTATATCTCCATATTATGCTGCTTCCCCGACTTTTGATCCACTCAAAGAAGTCAAACATGTTTTTCTGTGCTTCTGAGGCATGAGAGAAAGCTAGAGAAGAGCTACAGTATGTAGAGTTGAAGAGGCTGGCATGTGAAAATTTGAACTGGAAGTGCATGGATATTTCTTGCTCATGTAAGAGAAGGCAGGTTCTTTTTCTTTCCAGGGCTTGTTGCTGGTTCCTGAGCAACTTGGATTTCCAAGAATGGCTTGGGTTTTGTCCTAGCTGCACTGTATGTACTGCATTCCATCACAGAAAGTGCCACATTCCCGCCTTAGTAGGGTTTGTGCCATAGCTTTGTCAGGGAAGGGCCTCAAGGATGATAATAAAGTGACACAGATTGAGAATATGAGGCTTATTTGTAGCTTTATTGTTTAATGGCTAAGTTCTGAGTAAATTTCACATCTAAGTTCCTACTTCACAGTTTCACACAAAATTTAACTATTTAAATAGTTACCTTGAGTACAATCTCTTGAGATTACATGAAAGGGAAAATGTTGCAAGCTCTGAGGGAATCTAATGAGCATTTGTATAATCAAAATAAGATAACTTCTCATATTCCTCTAAGAAAAATATCACGAAAACCTTTCATTGGTTCTGGTTTTCATCTTACTATTTGTCCATAAGAGCAGAGGCCATTCTTATAAGTTATATCAATTTTGGCATATCATGGTTTTCAGTTGTCAAGAATAACAACCAGCCATGTCATTAAGCACACATGGCATCTCTCTCAAAGATAACACAGTGCCCTTGATCTATCTCTTGTATATAATATGGAACTTCGTTTTGTTAATTAGCTAAATAATCTCTAAGAAAAACACTTCATTTTTCCTATTATAACTTCTTTGTACAGGAAAGGAGACCTATATCTAGGGCATTAAAGATTATTATCTAGGAGAAAGATAAAGCTTCCAATGCAATCCAGGTAAGATCTTTGAACTGGAAATACAGTTTCACTTAGAAGGGTCATATCCTGGTTTTGGCTAAATCAGCCAGGCAGTCTGATTGCAGTAAGCCAACTGAGACCAGTGGACAATAACTCTTGTTGATCTGACCCACAACATTTTTTCTGTTTGCTAAGGTAATATTAGTATGAAATCAATTAAGGCTTGAGTGGTGCTATTTTTATGTTCCAAATAACTTAGTGTCTGATTTTTACTGAAATTTTTAAATGCAAACATCCAAAAACAGTAAGGAATAACAAAGAAAATAAAGAGCATGCCATGTTTACATTTCACAGATGATTTGTCCTTGCAAGAATCTTCATTACTCCCAGTGGAGCCATGTCTTGCACTGAGGGGAAGACTTGTGGACATGGCAAGAAATGACATATGACAAACCAATGGTGTCATGGCTGCCATGGCAACTAGAAATTCTTCAGATTCTGTCTCCTGTGGATGACCCCTACAAAAAGCTCATTCCTGGGTGTGCTGGAAAGTTTGAAGAGGAAGCAGGTGAGTCAAAGGTGTATTTTGTTGGCCACAAGTATAATCCTAAGGTCTGAACACTGAAGAAGAGAAATCAGGGTGTGTAGAGCTCCTGTCCCCTTTTGCTTTGAGACATCGGACTTCATCCAATGTACATTACCCTGTTGAAACCTCAGTGGGTCTCATACCATCCAAGTCTGCCAGGGGGTGATGTGCTCACCGAGCCACAGCAGGCATTATGATTTCCTGGGAATAGGAACAACCTGCAGGCATTTGTTCCCACAAGGTGTAGTGGATCAGGGAGAGATGAAGAAGTGCTGGAGGACTAGTTCATGTCCAGGTCTAGCGCAAGCCACAGGGGAATGGCCCTATGCTGACAATCCTACCTGTCAGTCCTCACTCGGTACATACTGGTGTTGGGAACCAGGCCTAGGGAATTAGCAACCCCTCACAATGATGGCCAATGACATTTCAAAAGAGGAGCATGTGAGGTGGTTTGCTCGATTAGGTGAAGTTAGAACAGGGAAACAACACACCAACTCTGTTGTGATGCTACACCTTTCCACAAATGCCCCTACAGGAGACAGCTGAAACCTGGGATTTAGAACTTCTAAGTACCACTGAGGAGTGGCAGAACTCCCCACTAATTTGAGGAGGCTATGAGGGAGGCTGTCAAGTTGCTGGCAATCATGGAGAGACATTCCATGCTCACTCCACAAATGAGGCCACACCATGTCTGTGTTTGTCTTACAATTAAGGTGTACACAGGGATTATTTTGATATGAGATCCCAAGGGGCCCTTCAACTCATCCTTTGATACAGGAACATTTTCAAAATGTGTCCTCACTGAAAGTGTAGTTTTCTTGGCCTGCATACTGCCTGTCTGAACTGAGACCCTCTGCACATTTCCAAGGATACCTTAACCAATGGCTTGAAGATGCCAAATGCAGGCTAGAGTCACACATCCTTCAGTTCTGATCCTCCAAATTCGTGAAATTGAGGGATGAAACAAGTGTCTGATGAGGATAAAATGAGAACATTTTTACAGGGCATCACATGAAATTTGAGCTTGCCTCTGGCTGAAAGAGAGGCAGAAAATCTGGAATTTTAATATTCAAACAGGGAGGAGTTAAGGTATTCTACAGTAAATTCAGATGGGTGTTGGAGAGGAAAACATCTTCTGTGAAGCTTCTATAAAATAGATTGTACTTGTGAGTGGTATCCCCAAACATCCCAGTACTTTCTTCAGGTGCAATGTGCTATGCATATACATCAAGGAGTGAGGGCCAGATCGTTCTGTCATCGAGGAGAGTTACTGATCACAAGTGCAATGGCTGAGGACATAAAAGTTCTCCACCATTATGAACTCTACCCTGAAGTTACAAGGGGTAACTCAATAAGCATATGCCAATTTAGTTATCCTGATATATTACTTGGTAGAAAAGGCCCTCCTTCAAAACAGCACTTACACCCAAGCACTTCAATTTATACAAGTACAAATTTGCGTATGCTCTACTGAATGATGCTTTGAAATAAAGCGTGCAGAACAACATCACAAATTTAAACAATACATCTCCATTACAAGGCAATAATAAAGACACAGTACATGTAAAATCTTAACATGAATAAGAGAGAAATCAAAGGAAGTATGAAACATGGCATAGGAAAAGGAGATCCTAGAGCATTTTGAAATTCCAAGTCCATATTTGTAGGAATTACAGGGATTCACACCAATCCTGCCTCATAAATAATGTCCTTAATAGTCTGTCTTCAATAGGATTATTTTAAATAGGTTTTCTTGGGTCATCCCCACTCTAACATCAGAATCAAATCATTCTCATTTTCTTGATAAAAAACAGAACATACCATCCTTCACTCATCCCTACACAGCATCTCTTAAGACATCACTCAAAATGAACAGAAGTCTTAAGAAAAATGCATCATTAGTAATGAACCTGGATCTTGAGTGATACAGGATTTACATAGACCCTGTGGGTTCTGACTGCTACCAGCAGATGTAAACTTATGTATTCTGTGCCAATTCATACAAGTTTTTAATAAATCATGTCTGCACTCATGCAAAGTAAAACAAACTGCGTACAACCAGGGCCATCTTCAGCTGTGTTTTTTCCCCATATCTCTTGGTTTTCAAGTTGATATTGGATTTGTGTGGGACAAGGTTGAAGTGTGGAGCCCCAATTCATTTTGTGAGAAAATGCAGGGTGTCCCAGAATTTTTTCTCTGAAAAAAACTCGTTCCTATGATATTTTGAATGTCAATTCAACTTGAAAGACAAAAGTAAAGTCCCACAATGTGCTCAACGTGAATGTCAAAACCTGAAAACACAAAAGAATACATTTTAGTACCTGGTGTCCATTTTCATATTGTAGGACTTGATTATGCAATACAGTTGTCAGCATAATAATACGAAATTTACCACCTCTGTGTCCTGAGAGTTTTCTAATCTTCAGAAATATTGACTCAAGAAATCTAGGTCTCTGGAAACACTTTTTCCTGCTACCACAGCTGGTTGCTGAATACTCTTTTCAGGATGGCTTCCAATTACATCTGAGACCTATTCAACTTTTGTACATTCACTTGATTGAACAGAGGAGGAAAAGATCAGAAACTGGAGGGTTGGCACAATCTATATAGGCTCCTTAAGGAAGATGACTGCATGATGTGCAGGCCTGACTAGGTGAGGTGCTCTGGAGGAAAACCACCCAAAGCAGAGATCTATAATTTCTATTGAATTCTGTAGAAGGCTTTGGAGAACAACCCAGCCAGAAACCTTTGTTGCAGGTCAAATCCCAGGTAGTCATGAGGAGACTTCATTCCTGTCCCTTTAAGAACAAAGAGATTTATAGCTCCTCAATGAGCAGACAATTATCAGAGAGAAAAATGGAGGTGTGTGGCAGTAGGAGTTGTTGGTCATTTTAGGAAATATTACATCCTCTGATCTTTGGGACCAAAGAATATTGAGGAATCTTACAAACCTGACCACAGATCACTTAATATTGCAAGCAGCTCACAACTGTCTCTTTCTTTTCATTCCTGCTGGCATTTCCCTTTTTGATGTTCTAACCAGTTGGGTCAAATGCATACCCCAGTGAAGGAACTTGACCGTGCTTTTCACCTCAGGTAAGTGGGTGCTTGAAAAAGATGGTTTTCCTGGGAAAAGTCTGTTTTCCTAAATAGGGAATGTCTCAGAAACTTGGCGAGGAACAGTGTGTAAATGAGTATAGGGAATGGGAAGAGGTGATGGCTCACAGAATCTGTGAATTCATGAATAATATTTGCTCAAAAATCATTTGCATTCATTTTCCAATATTCCAGTAGTTATGTTTATAGGAATTTTTCTCAACATTGTTTGCAGTGAGAATATTTGCACAAAGTTCCATCCCGTGAACTGTGAAGACTTCATATCTCCGCAAAATGCTGATATCCATGGTTTGGATTGCACTCAAGAAATGTCTAACCTTTTTCCCTGTGCTTCTGATGCATGAAAACAAGATAGAGTAGAGCTACAGTATGCAGAGTGAAAAAGGTTTGCATGTGGGAATTTGGATTGGAACGGCATGTAAATCTCTGTCTCCTGTAGCAGAATGCATGTTCTTTTTCCTTCTAGGGTTTGTTGCTGGGTCTTGGGCAACTTGAGTTCCCAAGAAGGGCGTCATTTTAATCCTTGCTGCACTTCACCTAATGCCCATAGACAAAGAAGGGCCCAATGGCATCTCGATTGCCATGTCAACTGCAATTTCTTCAGGTTGTGGCTCCTATGGCTTAACCTTCTAAAGAAGGTGTGCTGGTAAGTGGGAAGCAGTGAAGGTGGCCCTGGTTGTATTCAGGTTGTTGTGCTTTGCATGAATACAGCCATTGCACTTGTGTTCAGTAACTATCCTTGATTACAGTACGATCTGGCCCCTATATTTGCTGTATTTTCAATAGCTCATTAAGATTTAGCTATGCTGATTTAGTTATGCTGATATGTGACCTGGTAGTAAAGGCCTTCTTCCCCACTGCATGCACACCCAGGCCTTCCATATTACACAAGAACAAATTTGAATATGAACTACTGAATGATGTCTGGTAATAAATTGTGCTGCACAACATTGCAAATCTAAACCAAACCATCTCTGTTAATATGCAGCAAATTAGACACAAACCAAGTAAATCTTATCTTGAAAAACAGAAAACGTTGAAATTATGAAAGGTGTGATAGGATTTAATGTGCAGGAAAAGGAGATCTTTCAGCATTTCAATATTCTGTGTCCTTATTTGTAGGAATAAAAGGCATCCCCACCATTCCTGACATGTAACTAATGTCCCTGATTATATTTAAACAATAGGATTTTTTATATAGGCTTCCTTGGGTCATCCCTGCACTAACATCAAAATCAAATCATTTTCATTTTCTTTCTAAAAATCAGGACAGACCTTCTTTCAACCTTCCCTATACAACATCTCTTTAGACATCGGTGAAAATGAAGAAGTATCTGACAAAAAGGCTTCATTAATAATAAACCTGGATCTCTAGTGATACAGGGAAACCAAGATTTACCAATCATAGTCCCTGATTGTTCTGAATGACATCAGTGCAAGCAAACATGAATTCTGCGCCAATTCATACAAGTCTTTTATAAATGATGTGTGTATTCATGCAAAACACAACAACCTGAATACAACCAGGGCCACCTGCATCTGTGTTTTGTCTACATATCTTGGTTTTCAAGTTGATATTCATGATGTGTGGGACAACATTGAGCTGTGGGTCCTGAATTCTTTTTCTGAGAGTGCAGTGTGCCCCAGAGTGTTTCTCTTTCAAAAACACTTGTGCAGGTGTTATCTTGAATGCCATTCACTCTTGAAAGGAAACAATGAAGCTGCAACATCTGTTTAACCTGAACTTCATAACCTGAAAACACGAAAGAAAGCATTTTAGCACCTGGTGTGCATTTTAATGTTGTAGAATCTGCTTATGCAATACACTTTCCAGCATATTAATAAGAAGGTTACAGTCTCTGAGTCCAGAGAGTTGTGTCATCTTCAAATATTGACTCAAGAAATCTAGTTCTCAGAGGAACAGTTTTTTCTACTACTACAGCTGGTTGCTAAATACTCTGTTGAGAATGGGCTTCCAATCAAACCTGAGGCTTATCCAACCTTTCTACATTCACTTGATTGAACAGAGGAGGAAAGGTTCAGAAACTGGAGGGTCCACATAATCTGAATAGACTCCTTAAACTAGATGAGTGCATATTGCACAGTCCTCACTACATGATATGCTCTGCGGGAACACCACCCAAAGCAGAGCCCAAAAATTTCTAACAAATTCTGTAGAACACTTTGGAGAACAACCCTGACAGAAACCTGTGTTTCAGGTCAAATCCCAATGTTTAGGTAGTCATGAGGAGACAAAGTTTCATCCCTGTCCCTTTAAGACAAAAAGAGGGTTATAGCTCCTCAATGAGCAGGCAATTATCAGAGGGAACCATGTAGGTGTGTGGCAGTAGGAGATGTTGGTCATTGTAGGAAATATTCTATCCTCTAATCTTTGGGACCAAAGGAAATTGAGGAATCTTACACACCTGAGCACAAAGCACTGTCTATTGCAAATAATTCAAAACTGTCTTTCTTTTCATTCCTGCTGGTCTTTCCCTTGTGGATGTTCTAAACAGCTGGATCAAATGCATGCCCCAGTGGAGGTTCTTCACTTTGCTTTACACCCCAGGTAAGTGGGTTCTTGAAAATGTAGGCTTTTGTGGGGACCTTTGCACATGTCCAGGGAAACCTAAACCAGCAGCATGAAGATGCCGAATGCAGGTCAGCATCCATAAGAGAACACAATGGTGGCACAGTTTCCATGACAAATGGAATATCTTTAGATTCTGTCTGCTGTGGAGTAACCTTCAAGAAAAGATATTTTCCATCTGTACATCAAAGAGGCAAAAGGAAGCAGTAGAAAGCCAGAGGTCCGTTTTTCCCACAAATGTGATACTAAACTCTTAACACAGGAGAAGTTGAATCAAGGTGTTTAGTGATCATGGTCCTTGGGCATTGATTCATCTGACTTTATCCATGATAATGGACCCTGCTGAAACCTGACAGGTTGCCTTGCCATTCGTGAAATGTGGTGGCAAGTTGCTCACTGGACTGCAGCAGGCAATATGATTACCTGGGAATAGGGACATCCTGCAGGCAATTCATTCCCACCAGTTTAGTGGATCAGGGAGAGACACCAGAGTGTCCAAAGACAGGTGATTTCCAAATTTAGGACAGGTCCCAGGATCATTGGCCTACTTAGACACTCCTGCTGGTCTGGACACACTGGTATATTGCTGAGTCAGGAAACTAATCTAGAGCATTAGCAGTCCCTTGTGATGATGGCCATTGACATTTCAGAGAAGAGGAGCATGTGGGGTGGCTTGGTGGGTTAGGTGAAATCTGACCTGGAAAACAACACGCCACCTCTATTTTGATGCTACACATTATCAGAAATGTCCAAACAGGAGGTAAATTTAACTGGGATTTAGGACTTCTAAGTACAAGTGTGAAGTGGCTGCGCTCCCCAAAATATTGAAGAGGGTGTTCTTCACTTAAAATTTAAGATGAAGTCTAGACAGTTGCTGTCAATGTAGGGGAGATATTGTAAGCTCACTCCACTACCCAGGGCCCACCACAACTGTGGTTGTCTTGCAATTAGGGTGCACTGAGAAATTATCTTGCTATGAGTTTCCAAGGGGCCCTTCAACTCACTCTTCAACTCACACTTCAACAGCATATCTTCCCAGGAGGTGTAATTCTCCTGACCTATCTATCACCTGTCTGAACAAAGATCCTGTGCACATTGGCAAGGACATCAAAACCAGCAGCTTGCAGTGGTTGACTACAGGCCAGGGTCACACACACTGGAACAATGATCCTCCAAATGCATAAAATTGAGAGATGAAACAAGTGCCTGATGAGGGCAGGATGAGCACATTGCTTAAGGAATCACATGAATTTGAATATGCACCCAGTTGAAAGACAGGAATGGTAGAATGGTGGGAATTTGAATTTTCAAACAGGGAGGAGTAAAGGATTTCTCTTGTGTACTTAATGCAGATGCATGTTGGAGAGGAAAGCAACTTCTGTGAAGGGATATTAAAAGAGGGTGTCCTTGTGAGTGGTCTCCCCAAACATTCCACAACCTCTCTTCACTTGCAAGGTGCTATATGCTACCACAAGAAGTAGTGCCCAGATTGTTCTGTAAGCAAGGATAGTTACTGATCACAAGTACAATTTCTGAAGACCTAAATGCACTCTCCCATTGCAGACTCTACCCTGAAGTTTGCAATGCATACCTCATTAAGCAAATACAGATTTTTCTTTCTTGATATATGACCTGGGAGGAAAGGCCTTTGGTCACCACAAGTACACCCAAGCTTTTCATTTTTTCAAGTACAAGTTAGACATGCACCACTGAATGATGCCTCTGGAAATAAAGAGTGCAGCAACACATGGCAAATCTAAATGAAAACGTCTCTCTTAAGATGTAACAGAGATGACACAATAGGTCTACAACCTAATTGATAAACAGAGAAAGCAATGTAAGTATGAAAGTTGTGATATGATTTAGGGTGCAGGATAAAGAGATCCTACAGCATTTTGAAATTCCGAGTACTTCTGTGAAGGAAGTACAGGCATCCACGCCAATCATGCCATGTAACTAATGCCCCTGATTTCAATTCTTCAATAGGATTTTTTTCAACAGGCTTTCTTGGGTCATCCCTGCACTAACATCCAAATCATAACATTCTCATTTCCTTGATGAAAATCAGAATATACCACCCTTCACCCATTCCAACACAGCCACTCCTCAGACATTCCTCAACTTTAACAAAAGTTTAAGCAAATACTTCATTAGTAATCAAACTGGATCACGAGTTATATAGGGAAACCCAGATTTTCATAGTCCCTGTGACTGCTGAATATTATCAGTGGAAGTTAACTCAAGTACTCAGTGCCAATTCATAAAAAGTCTTTAATAAGTGATGTCTATAAATATGCAAACCATAATAAACTGAATACACCCAGGGCCAGGTGCAGCCATGTTTTGTCTACATCTTTCGGTTTTCAACTTGGTATTATGTTCCACAGACCTGACTGTGGTATATGCTTTGAAGAAGAAACACCCCAATGTAGACCCAAATAATTTCTATCATGTTCCATAGATTGCTTTTGAGGTAAATCTAGCCAGTATCCATTTTTGCATGTTCAATCCCAATGTCTAGGGAGCAATGAGGAGAGATTTATCCCTGTCCCTTTAAGGAACAAAAGTATTGTAGCAGCTCATGAGCAGATATTATCTGAGAGAAGCATGGAGGCATGTGGCAATTGGTGAAGTAGGTACTTACAGGAAATATTATATGCTGTGATGTTTGGGACCATAGGAAATTGAGGGAATAGTTCACACCTGAACTCCAAAACCTTTCAATTCCAAACTACTCACTCCTGTCTCATTGTTTTAGTTTCTCACCAGCTGTTCCAGGAGGAAAATCTAAACCGTGGGGCCAAATGCATATCCCAATTGGGGGCTGGGTCTTGCTTTTCACCTCAGGTATTTTGCTGCTTGGAAATGTTGGATTTCCTGGGCAAAGTCTTCTCCTCTGAATAAGGGAATATCTCAGCAACTTCATGAAGCACAGTCTGTAAATACACATAGGGAATCAGAAGAGGTGATGGATCACAGGATCTAAGAATCCATGAATAATATTTGCTCATAGGTAAGTTTTAGTTTTCCCACCTCCAGTATTTATTTGCACAGAGATTCCTCTCAACCTTTTTGCAGTGAGATTATTTGCAAAAATTCATGTCCACTGAATTGTCCATCCTTCATTTCTCAGATAAATGTTGCTATCCTGGTTTTGATCCCACTCAAGAAATGCCTAACTTGGAGGAGATCCAAGATGACAGAATAGAGTGAGGCTGCATTCCTTGTTGCTCTGTATCTCAGGATTCAAGCAGGGGAGCTCACTCCTTCCACCCCATCAGGTGCAGCATCTTTGGCAGAGAACACTGGCCTTCCCTCCTCTTTGCCAGTTCCAGGCACAGATCTGCTTGTGAGTCCCCAGAGCCAAGTTCAGTCTGTCCATGCTATGAGGTACAGCATCTCCTGCAGAGAGCCCTGGCCTGCACCCTCAGAGCTCTGGCTCAGGGAGGAGGTTTGCCGGTGAGACCTCAGTACAGAGCTCAGCCTTCATGCCATAGGGTGCAGAGTCTCCCACAGAGAGCACTGCCCCCCGTCCTGTGTCCCCAGCATGGAGCTCAGGTCTCCTATGCCATTGGGTGTAGAGTGTCCTGCAGAGAGCACCAGCCTGACCCATTAGAGCTCTGGCTCTGGGCACAGGTCTGCCAGTGAATCCCCAGTGCAGAGCTCAGGTCTTCCATGTCATCAGCTGCTGCATCTCCTGCAGAGAGCACAGGCCTTCCCCGCCTGAGTCCCCAGGGAAGAGCAAAGACCTTCCCCCTGGGAGCTTTGGCTCTGGGCACAGTTTTTCTGGTGAGTCCCCAGTGCAGAACTCAGGCCTTTTAAGCCATCAGGTGCAGCATCTTGCAGAGAACAATGGCCTCCGCCCTTGGAGTTCAGCTCTGGGAACAGGATTGCCTGTGAATTCCCAGTGCAGGACTCAGACCATCCATGACATAGGGTTCAGTGTCTCTGGCAGAGAGCACTGGCTGGTCACCGCTTTAGGTCCCAACATGGAGCATAGGCCTGTCCCCTGGGAGCTCCAACTCTGGGCAGAGATTTGGTGGTGAGTCCCAAGCACAGAGCTCAGGCCTTCCATGCCATAGGTTGCAGAGTCTCCCACAGAGAGCACTGGCCTGTCCCCTCAGAGTTCCTGATCAGGGCCTGCCCCCACATGAGTCCTCAGCATGGCATTCAGGACTTCCATGTCATAGGGTGCAGTGTCTCACACAGAAAGCATCAGCCTTCCCCTTGGAGCTCCAGATCTAGCCACAGGTCTTCCAGTGAGTCCCCAGCATGGAATTCAGGCCTTCCATGCCATCAGGTGCACCATCTCCTGCAGAGAGCACCAGTCTGCCCTTGACTGAGTTGCCAGCAAGGAGTACAGGCCTACTCCCTTGGAGCTCTGGCTTAGGACACAGATCTGCTGGTGAATACCCTTTGGGGAGTTCAGACCTTCCACCCACAAAATCTGGTACAGTGTCTCCAGCAGAGAACACCGGGACTGCTGTGCTCGGGTGTGAGGCTTGAATTCCCAGCAGAGAAGAAATTACCTGCTGTCACTTGAATGCCAAGGGTGGAGCTCAGGCCTGCCTGGGCCATCAAACCCAGTGTATCCAGCACTGTGTCTCCCTACACTACCCCACCTCCATCTAGTGCCCAGACCTACACCCTGGCCTGGAGGCTAACCCCGTGCTGTGACTGACCATCTATCAACACAAGGTTGCCTCTGTCCAGAAGCATTGATTATTCCCAACCTGGATTTAGTGGGACAGCATCCTTCTTTGGTCACCACTTGATCAAGTTCCTCTCAGGCATCAGGCCATTGAAAAATAAGAGGTTTGAACTGTACAGTAAAATTTTATTGCAGAACATTTTAAAGTTTTTCATATAATTACAATTATTCCAAATGTACCCACTATATCCTTACCTTTTTCTTTTATTAATATTCTTATCACTCTATCTTCCTCTTATACATCTTTTTCCTTGGAGGATCTCTTTTTTTCTCATGCTAAAAGCCTATTTCTTTTAATTCCACTTCCACTATTCCTATGGCAGAGCATATCTACAGATTCACTTCATTGCTCATTAATGTTATGCCCTATACACCTCCTCATCCTCTCTGTCCAAAATTAGAAATTGCAGTCCTCATTGTAAACTTATTGGTTGTGCTGTAGATAATAATTTTACCTTATCTCTGTTTATTAAGACAACACTGTTAATACACTAATAGGGACTATTTAGACTAACAATGCATTTTTCTTAAATGGTGTGCTGCTAATATTGATCTCTCACCTCAAGGGGAGGTATTGGAAATGGGCAGGAATTCTATAAGTCTTTAAAGGGGAAATACAATACCTAGGATTCGCATTACTAGAGGGGAAGATACACTAGCAACATAAGAAAACATGGGAAGAAAATATCCCAAACAAACCCAGATACCATACCAAAAGGAATCAATGACAGCATGCAGAAGCACTGTCAGAAAGGGAGTTCAGAATGTACATAATTAAAATGATCTGAGAAGCGAATAAAGAGTGAAGAGAGTAAATGCAGGCAATGCTAAAAGAGCAACTGCAGGAAGCAAATATCATTTCATTAAAGAGATAGAGATTCTGAAAAAATGCAAATCCTTGAAATGAAGGATATAATAAAACAAATTAAAAACTCAATAGAAAGCTTAACCAACAGGCTTGATCACTTGGAAAATAGAACCTCAGACAATGAAGTCAAAGCATTTAATCTTGAAAACAAACTTAACCAAGAAGAGAGGATGGTAAGGAATCATGAACAGAGCCTCCAAGAATTATAGTACATCATTAAAAGACCAAATTAACAATTATTGGGACTGAGGAAGGCACAGAGTTACAAATAAAAGGAAGGAATAATGTGTTCAATGAAATAATATCAGAAAATTTTCCAAACCTGATGAGTGAAATGTAAAAATAAATTCAAGAGCCTTATAGGATGTCAAATTCACAAAATCACAACAGATCCACACCAAGGTACATTATAATGAAAATACCTAATATACAAAACAAATATAGAACTTTTAAGGCTGCAAGAGAAAAGAATCAGATTACATATAGTGGGAAAACAATATGAATATCAGCAGATTTCTCTGTCCAGACCCAAAAAGCAAGAAGGGCCTGGAAGAAAGTATTTCTAGCACTGAAAGAAAATGGATGCCAACCAAGAATATTATACTCAGCAAAAGTTACCTTCAGATTTGAAGATGAAATAACATCCTTTCATGAAAAACACAAGCAAAAAAAAAAATTCACAAATACAAAGCCTGCCCTACAAAAAGTTCTTGCAAGATATTTCAAGAGGAAGGAATGAAAAACAAGGATGTAAATCAGCAACAGGAGGAACTACCCTAAAGGAACAGCCAATTAAAGAAGAAACCAAGTTAGGTGAAAAGCCCAAAATAACTCGAAATGACTGGGAATACAAGTCATATCTCAATAATAAAACTGAATGTTACCAGCCTAAACTCAGCAAAGGACATAGACGGAAATAGTGGATTAAAAGGAAAGACCCAACAATATGTTTTCTTCAAGAGACTCATCTAGAGAAAAACATGCTCACAGACCAAAGGTGAAAGGTTGGGAAAAAATATACCAAGGCACATAGACTCAGTAAAACAGCAGAGGTTTTATCTGAAATGAGTATTTATCATGTCAGATAAAGCATACTTCAAGCTAAAGTTAGTCAGAAGGTATAAAGAAGGACATTTCATACTGCTTAAAGGAAGCATAAATCAGAAAGATACAGCAATTCTAAATATTTATGCCACAAACAATGTATCAACCATGTATGTCAATCAGATGTTTCTTAATTCCAAGAATGAAATAGACAAGAATATATTAATACTGGGAATAGATTAATACTGATTTAACACACCTCTCTCACCATTGGACAGATGTTCAAAGGAGAAATTGAAAATAGGAACCAGAGAACTCAATAACACAATCACTAAATTAGATTTAATAGAATATATATAGAGTATTCCATACATCAATAAGTGAATATACTTTTTATCTCAGCAGCTCATGGATTCTTCTCTAAAATAGATCATATGTTATACCACAAAGCTACCCTTAGCAAATATAAAAAGAGAGAGTGGCTACCTTGCATTTTATCAGATCACAATAGATTGAAATTAGAAATTAATGACAAAATAAAAACAGAAACTTCTCCAACAACTGGAGATTTAATATTATATTATTGAATGTTGCATGGATAACAGAAGATTTTAGGGGAGGAAAAAATTCCTAGAGGTCAATGAGAACAAAGATACAACATATCAACTTTCTGGGATACTATGAAAGCAGTGGTAAGAGGAAAATTCATTTCATGGTGTGCATTCAATAAAAGAATGAAAAGTGAAAACAATAAATGACCTCACATTACAGTTCAAACCCCTAATAAAAGAGGAGCAGCTCATCACCAAAAATAGTAAAAGAGGGAAAATATCTAAAATCCAAGTGGAAATCAATGAAATTGAAACAAAAAAATTCAAAAATTGACAAACAAAAAGTTGGTTCTTTGAAAAAAAAAAAACAAAATTGATAAGCCCTTAACCATACTAATGAAGAGGAGAGTGAAAACTCAAATTACTAAAATTCGTGATGGAAGTGGAAATATCAAAACAGGCACTTTTGAAATACAAAACAATTA
>JAJEJO010045774.1:8172-133008 GCA_020662805.1 Glaucomys volans | reverse complement strand
TCACAAAGAGAAAGCCTGCCCTACAGAACATTCTCAACAAAATATTCAAAGAGGAAGAAATGAAAAATAACAATCTCAGTCATCATGGGGAGTAATTACCCTAAAGAAAGAGTCAATCAAAGGAGAAACAAAGTTAAGCTAAAAACCCCCAAAAAGCTAAAATGACGGGAAATACAAGTCATATCTCAATAATAACCCTGAATGTAAATGGCCTAAACTCATCAATCAAATACATAGACTAGCAGACTGGATTAAAAAGAAAGACCCAACAATATGCTGCCTTCAAGAGACTCATCTCATAGAAAAACATGCCCACAGACTAAAGGTGAAAGGTTGGGAAAAAACATACCATGCACATGGACTGAATAAAAAAGCTGGGGTTTCCAAACTTATTTCAGATAAAGCAGACTTCAAGCCAAAGTTAGTCAGAAGGGATAAAGAAGGACATTTCATACTGCTTAAAGGAAGCATAAATCAGCAAGACATAACAATCATAAATATTTATGCACCAAACAATGGTGCATCCATGTATGTCAATCAGATCCTTCTCAATTTCAGGAATCAAATAGACCAAAACACAATAATACTGGGAGACTTTAACACTCCTCTCTCACCGTTGGACAGATCTTCCAAGCAAAAATTGAACAAAGAAACCATAGGACTCAATGACACAATCACTAATTTGGACTTAACAGACATATATAGAATATTCCATCCATCAAAAAGCGAATACACTTTCTTCTCAGCAGCTCATGGCTCCTTCTCTAAAATAGACCATATGTTATGCCACAAAGCTACTCTTAACAAATACAAAAACATACAGATTCTACCTTGTATACTATCAGATCATAATGGAATGAAATTAGACATCAATGATAAAGTTAGAAACAGAAACTACTCCAAGACTTAGAGATTAAATAATATGCTATTGAATGATACATGGATAACAGAAGACATTAGGGGGGAAATTAAAATATTCTTAGAGGTCAACGAGAATAAAGATACAACATATCGAAATCTCTGGGATACTATGAAAGCAGTGCTAAGAGGAAAATTCATTGCATGGAGTGCATTTAATAAAAGAATGAAAAGTCAACAAAGCAATGACCTCACGTTACAGCTCAAAGCCCTAGAAAAAGAGGAACAGATCATCACCAAAAGTAGTAGAAGACAGGAAATAATCAAAATCAGAGCTGAAATCAACGAAATTGAAACAAAAGAAACAATTCAAAAAATTGACAAAACAAAAAGTTGGTTCTTTGAAAAAATAAAGAAAATTGATAAACTCTTAGCCACGCTAATGAAGAGAAGGAGAGAGAAACCACAAATTACTAACGTTCATGATGGAAATGGAAATATTACAACAGACACAATTGAAATACAAAACATAATAAGAAGCTACTTTGAAAATTATACTCCAACAAAATAGAAAACCTGGAAGATATCAACAGGTTCCTAGAGGCATATGAGCCACCCAAACTGAATCTGGAGGACATACACAACTTAAATTGATCAATTTCAAGCAATGAAATAGAGGAAGTCATCAAAAGCCTACCAACAAAGAAAAGTCCAGGACCAGATAGATGGATTTCCTGCCGAGTTCTACAAGACCTTCAAAGAAGAGCTCATTTCAATATTCCTCAAAGTATTTCATTAAATAGAGGAGGAGGGAAACTTTCCAAACTCATTCTATGAAGCGAATATCACCCTGATACCAAAACCAGAGAAGGACACATCAAGGAAAGGGAAGGGAGGCATGGGGTCGGGGTGGGGGGGTAAAAATAATAACAGAATGTGTGACAAATACCATTGTCCTGTGTACATGCATGACCGCACAGATGGTGTGACTCTACTTTGTGTACAACCAGTGAAACAATAGCTGTACTCCATTTGTGTTCAATGAATCAATAAGTAAATAAAAAAAGATAAAAAGGAATAATAAAAAGTGATAATACTAAAAAAAAAAAACCCCATGATGTGCTAAACCTATATAGTTTATGAGGATGACTTCGGCTCTTATTGTTCCTAGTAAGACGAAAATCAGAACCAGTTAATGGTTTAGTGATGTTTTGTTGAGGAAAGTAGGAGAACTTGTTTTGTTTTGATTATACTTATGTCCATCACATTCCCTTAGAACTTGTACCAACTTCCCTTCTATGTAACCTCAAGGGAATATACTCAAGCTGAAGGATCGTGTGTGAAATAGTAAAGTTACAGCTTAGCCTCAGATCTTCCATCTGTGTCACTTTATTCTCCTTGTCACTAACACTTTCCCCCTCACTAAGCTGCACCACAACCTCTGCTAAGGTTGGACCTCAACAGTTGATATAAAAATCAGATGAGGCCACAACAACAACAATAACAATGAAACAACAAAAGAGAAAACTATAGACAGAATCCCTAAAGAACACCCATGCAAAAATCTCAATGAAACACTAGCACAAGAAATCCTAGAGCACATAAAGAAGGACTAAACTCCATGGTCAAGTGAGATTTTGCCCAGAGATGCAAGGTGGTTCAATATATGCAAATCATAAGCACCATACATCACATAACAGAATAATGGATAGAGATCACTGGGTCCCATCAACAGATGAAGAAAAACATTGAAATTTCAACATTTCTTTATTATTTAAAAATCTCAAAGATTTAGATAGAAAACAAATGTACCTCATTACAAAAAGGGTTACTTATGATAAATCCACATCTTATAGCATTAAGAATGGAATTAGACAGACAAAAGAAATAAAACAGATACGAATAGGAAAAGAAAAACTATCACTATTTGCAGATGATATGATTCCATATTTAGAGGAGCTGAAAAACTACACCAGGAAACTTCTATGTTCTTTTTTTTATTTTTATTTTTTTGAATCAGGGATTGAACTCAGGGGCACTTGGCCACTGAACCACATCCCCAGCCCTATTTTGTATTTTATTTAGAGACAGGTTCTCACTGAGTTGCTTAGGGCCTCGCTAAGTTGCTGAGGCTGGCTTTGAACTTGTGATCCTCTGGATTCAGCCTCCTGAGTCACTAGGATTACAGGCATGTGCCACCATGCCCGGCTCCACCAGAAAACTTCTAAAACTCATAAATGAATTCAATAATGAAGCAGGATGTAAAATCAACACTCATAAATCTACTGCATTCTTATTCATAAGTGATGAGTCCTCTGAAAGAGAAATTAGGAAAACTACCCCATTCACAATAGCATCAAAAAACAAAACAAAACAAAACAAAAAACACCTGGGAGTCAATTTGACAAAAGGGGTGAAAGACCTCTACAAGGAGAACTACAGAACACTAAAGAAAGAAATAAAGGAAACCTTAGAAGATGGAAAGATCTCCCATGTTCTTGGAAAGGCAGAATTAATATAGTCAAAATGGTCATACTACCAAAAGTGCTACACAAACTCAATGCAATTCCAAATTAAATCCCAATGACGGACCTCATAGAAATAGAGCAAGCAATCATGAAATTCATTTGAGGAATAAGAGACCAGGATAGCTAAAGCAATCCTTCTCAGGAAAAGCAAAGCAGGTGGTGTCACAATACCAGACCTTCAACTATACTACAAAACAATAGTAACAAAAACAGCATGGTATTGGCACCAAAATAGGAAGGTAGACCAATGGTACAGAATAGAGGACACAGAGACAAACCCACATACATACAGTTATCTCATACTTGACAAAGGAGCCAAAAACATACAATGGAGAAAAGATAGCCTCTTCAACAAATGGTGCTGGGAAAACTGATAATCCATATGCAGCAAATTGAAACTAAACCCCTATCTATCACCCTGCACAAAACTCAACTCAAAATGGATCAAGGACCTAGGAATTAGACCAGAGACCCTGCACCTAATAGAAGAAAAAGTAGGTCCAAATATGCATCATGTCGGCTTAGGACCAGACTTCTTTAACATGACTCCCAAAGGACAAGAAATAAAAGCAGGAATCAATAATTGGGATAGATTCAAACTAAAAAGTTTTTTCTCAGCAAAGGAAACAATCAGCAATGTGAAGAGAGAGCCTACAGAGTGGGGGAAAAATCTTTGCCACACACACATCAGATAGAGCACTAATCTGCAGAATATATAAAGAACTCAAAAAAGTCTACACCAAGAAAACAAATAACCCAATCAATAAATGGGCTAAGGAAATGAACAGACACTTCACAGAAGAGGATCTACAATCAACAGATTTATGAAAAAAAGTTCAACATCTCTAGCAAGAAGAGAAATGCAAATCAAAAACTACCCTAAGATATCATCTCACCCTTTTAGAATGTCTATTATCAAGAATACAAGCAACAATAGGTGTTAGCGAGGATGTGGGGAAAAGGGTACACATACATTGCTGGTGGGAGTGCAAGTTGGTGCAGACACTCTGGAAAGCAGTGTGTAGATTCCTTAGAATACTTGGAATGGAACCACCATTTGACCCAGCTATCCCACTCCTTGGTCTATACCCAAAAGACTTAAAATCCTACTACAGTGATGCAGCCACATCAATGTTATAGCAGCCCAATTCACTACAGCTAGATTGTGGAACCAACCTAGATGCCCTTCAATAGATGAATGGGTAAAGAAGCTGTGGTATATATACACAATGGAATATTGTTCAGCCATAAAGAAAAATAAAATCATGACATTTGCAGGTAAATGGATGGAGTTGAAGAACATGATGCTAAGTGAAATAAATCAATCTCAAAAAATCAAAGGCTGAATGATTTCTCTGATAAGTGGTTGATGACACATAGCAGGGGTGGGGAGAGGTATGGGAAGAATAGAGAAAGGATGGATTGTATAGAGTATAATGAGGGATGGGGAGGGGGCAGGGAAGGAAAGATAATAGAATGAGACATACATCTTTACCTTATGTATATGTATGAATATGCAAATTGTATGATTCTACTTTGTGTACAACAAAGTAGTTGTACTCTCTTTGGGTACAATGAACCAAAATTGAAAAAAAAATTAAAAAATGTCTCTCAACAAAGAAAAGCCCTGGATGAGATGGCTTCAGTGATGAATTTTACCAACCTTTCAAAGAAGAACTAACATCAGGTTCTGAAATCTTTCCAGTGAATTGAAAGGGAGGGAATCCTTCCAAACTCCTTCTGTAAGTGCAGGATCAGCCTGATACCCAAATCAGCAAATAACAAAATAGAAAAAGGAAAGCAGATACTAATATCTGTATGAACAATAAGATGTACATAACTGCAAAATTTCTCAAAAAGGACTAGAAAATCAAATACAAGACATGAAAAAGATCATACAGGGGACGATGGAGGTAGTTCAGTTGTAGAGTGCTTGTTTAGCATGCACCTCCAAAGAAACAAGCATCATCATGATCAAGTGCAAATTGTATCAGGAATCCAAGGATTTTTTTATGGTTTAATAATCACACATTTTAAAAATGAAAGAGCACATCTACAGAATGAGGATAAAGCCATATGTTCATGTCAACAGATACAGAAAAATCAATGAAACCCACATTACTCATGATAAAAACTCAAAAAATTAGATATAGAAGGAAGGTACATCAGGGAAACAAGGCTCCATATGACAAACACAGCATTAATAATTGAGAATGGGGAAATGATTTTTTCTAGGATCAGGAGGAAGACAAGGATGTCCACTTTTACTACTATTAAGCATAATGTTAGAAGTCTTAGAGCTATAAGGAAAGAAAAAGTAATGGCATCAAAATCAGAAAGGAGGAGATCAAATTATCCCTGTTGGCAGACAACATGATTTTGTATATATAAAAAACCTAAAGACTCAGAAGAAAAACAAACTTTTAGGCCCAGAAATACATTATAAAAATCCATAGCTATTCTTAGATGTCAATCACTAAATTTATGAAAGAAAAATCAGGAAAGATATTTCATTCACAACATCCCCATTCAGACACCAATGACATGGAATATGTTGAGGAGTATTGGAATGAGCTCTTCTTTGAAGGTCTTGTGGAACTCAGCTGAGAATCCATCTGGTACTGAACTTTTCTTGGTTGGTAGACTTTTGATGGCTTCTTCTATTTCATTGCTTGAAATTGATCTATTTGAATTGTGTATGTCCTCCAAGTTCAGTATTGGTGGATCATATGTCTCTAGAAACCTGTCAAAGTCTTCAAGATTTTCTATTCTGTCAGAATATAGATTTTCAAAGTAGTTTCTAATTACGTTTTTTATTTCAATAGTGTCTGTCATGATATTTCCTTTTTCATCACGAATTTTAGTAATTTGAGTTTTCTTTCTCCTCTTCAGTAGTGTAGCTAAGGTTTTATCAATTTTGTTTATTGTTTCAAAGAGTCAACTTTTTGTTCTGTCAATTTTTTTATATTATTTCTTTTGTTTTCATTGATGATTTTGATTATTTTCTGTCTTCTACTACTTTAGGTGTTGATCTGTTCTTTTTCTAGGGATTTGAGCTGTAATGCTAAGTCATTTAATTGTTGACTTTTTCTTCTTTTATTAAATACATTCCATGCAATGAATTTTCCTCTTAGTACTGCTTTCAGAGTGTCTCAGAGATTTTAATATGTTGTATTGTTGTTCTCGTTGACCTCTAAGAATTTATCTTCCTCCTGATGTCTTCTGGTATCCATGCACCATTCAATAGTTTATTATTTAGTTTCCAGGAGTTGGAGTAGTTTCTGTTTTTTATTTTACCATAGATTTCTAATTTCATTCCATTGTAATCTGATAGAATACAAGGTAGTATCTCTAATTTTTTGTATTTGAAAAGAGTAGCTTTGTGGCATAACATATGTCTATTTTAGAGAAGGATCCATGGGTGGCTGAGAAGAAAGTGTACTCACTTATTGATGGATGGAATATTCTATATATGTCTGTTAAGTCTAAATTGTTGATTGTGTCATTGACTTCAATGGTTGCTTTGTTCAGTTTTTATTTGGAAGATCTGTCCAATGGTGAGAGAAGTGTGTTAAAGTCACCTAGTATTATTGTGTTGTGGTCTATTTGGTTCCTGGAGTTGAGAAGGATATTTTTTTTTGACATACATGGACGCACCATTGTCTGGGCATAAATATTTATGATTGTTATGTTTTGCTGATTTATGCTTCCCTTAAGCAATATGAAATGTCCTTCTTTATCCCTTCTGACTAACAATGGCTTGAAGTCTGCTTTATCTGAAATGAGGATGGAAACACCTGCTTTTTTACTATGTCTGTGTGAGTGGTATGTTTTTCCGCATCCTTTCACCTTTAGTCTGTGGGCATGTTTTTCTATGAAATGAGTCTCTTGAAGGCAGCATATTGTTGGGTCTTTCTTTTTAATCCAATCTTCCAGTCTGTGTCTTTTCATTGATGAGTTCAGGACATTAACATTCAGGGTTATTACTGAGATATGACTTATATTCCCAGTCATTTTGGCTTATTTTTGGTTTTTATCTTGACTTGGTTTCTCCTTTAATTTGCTATTCTTTTAGGGTAATTCCTCCCTTTGCTGACTTACATTGTTGTTTTTTATTTCTTCCTGTTAGAATATTTTGCTGAGAATGCTCTGTAATGCAGGTTTTCTATTTGTAAATTCTTTTAGCTTTTGTTTATCATGGAAGGATTTTATTTCATCATCAAATCTGAAGGTAATTTTTTTGTTTTGTTTTTGTTTTTTTCCTTTTTTTGTTTATTTTTTATTCACACATTTCATATAATCTTACATTTACATAGGGTAGTACTGTCTGTTTCAGTCTACCATTTTTCCTGCCCTCATCCTCTCCTGTCCCATTTTCCTTCACACCATCCATACTTCCTTCATTCTTTCCTATCCTCCCCATTACCCCTGGCACCCCTCCCACTCCACCCCTGTTAGGTATGAGCATCCACTGATCAGAGAAAACATTCGGCCTTTGGTTTATTGGGCTTGGCTTATTTCACTTAGCATGATATTCTCCAACTCCACCCATTTACCAGCAAATGCCATAATCTTTTTCTTTTTTATGGCTGATTAATATTCCATTGTGTACATATATACCACAGTTTCTTTATCCATTCTTCAATTGAAGGGCATCTAGGTTGGTTCCACAATCTAGCTATTGTGAATTGAGCAGCTAGGAGCATAGATGTGGCTGCATCCCTATATTTTGCTGATTTTAAGACCTGTGGGTATAAGCCGAGGAGTGGGATAGTTGGGTCAAATGGTGGTTCCATTCCAAGTTTTTTGAGGAATCTCCATACTGCTTTCCAGAGTGGCTGCACCAATTTGCAACTCCACCAGCAATGTTCAAGCATGCCTTTTTCCCCACATCCACGCCAACACTTGTTATTGCTTGTATTCCTGATAATAGCCATTCTAATTGGGGTTAGATGAAACCTTAGGGTAGTTTTAAGTTGCATTTCTCTAATTACTAGAGATGATGAGCACTTTTTCATATATTTGTTAATAGCCTGTATATCCTCTTCTGTGAAGTGTCTGCCCAGTTCCTTAGCCCATTTATTGATTGGGCTCTTTGCATTTTTGGTGTACAGTTTTGTAAGTTCTTTATAAATTTTGGAGATCAGTGCTCTGAAGTGTGTGTGGAAAAGATTTTTTCTCACACTTTAGGCTCTCTTTTCACATTCTTGATTGTTTCTTTTGCTGAGAGAAAGCTTTTTAGTTTGCACCAGTCCCATTTATTGATTCTTCCTTTTATTTCTTGCGCTTTGGTGGTCTTGTTGAGGAAGTTTGGTCTTAAGCCAATATGAAGAAGATTCGGGCCTACTGTTTCTTCTATTTGGTGAAGAGTCTCAGGTCTAATTCCTAGATCCTTGATCCATTTTGAGTCGAATTTTGTACAGGGTGAGAGATAGGGGTTTAAATTCATTTTATTGCATATGGATTTCCAGTTTTGCCGGTACCATTTGTTGAAGAGGCTATCTTTTCTCCACTGTATGTTTTTGGCACCTTTGTCTAGTATGAGATAACTGTACTTACGTGGGTTTGTCTCTGGGTCCTCTATTCTGTACCATTGGTCTATCTGTCTATCTTGGTGCCAATACCATGCTGTTTTTATCACTATTGCTCTATAGTAGAGTTTAAGGTCTGCTATTGTGATACCTCCTGCATCATTCTTCCTGCCCAGGATTGTTTTGGCTATTCTGGGTCTTTTGTTCTTCCATATGAATTTCGTGATTGCTTTTCTATTTCTGTGAGGAATGTCATAGGAATTTTTATTGGAATTGCATTAAATTTGTACAGCGTCTTTGGAGGTATGGCCAGTTTGAGTATATTGATTCTGTCTATCCAAGAACATGGAAGATCTTTCCATCTTCTAAGGTCTTCCTCAATTTCTTTCTTTAATGTTCTATAGTTTTCATTGTAGAGGTTTTTCACCTCTTTTGTTAGATTGATTCCCAAATATTTTATCTTATTTGAGGCTATTTTGAACGGAGTTGTTTTCCTCAATTCACTTTCAGATGATTCATCACTTATGTAGATAAATGCACTTAATTTATGTGTGTTTATTTTATATCCTGCTATTTTGCTAAATTCATTAATTAGGTCTAAAAGTTTCCTGGTGGAGTTTTTTGGATCCTCTAAATATAGGATCCTGTCATCGGTAAATAGTGACAGCGTGAGTTCTTCTTTTCCTATTCGTATACCTTTAATTTCTGTGGTCTGTCTAATTGCTCTGGCTAGCATTTCTAATACAATGTTGAATAGAAGTGGTGACAGTGGGCATCCCTGTCTTGTTCCAGTTTTTAGAGGGAATGCTTTTAGGTTTTCTCCATTGAGAATGATGTTGGCAGTGGGCTTAGCATAAATAGCCTTTACAATGTTCAGGTATGTTCCTACCATCCCTATTATTTCTAGTGTTTTGAGCATGAAGGGGTATTGTATTTTGTCAAATGCTTTTTCAGCATCTATCGAAATAATCATATGATTCTTAACCTTAAGTCTGTTGATGTGGTGAATTACATTTATTGATTTCCGGATGTTGAACCAACCTTGCATCCCTGGAATAAACCCCACTTGAACGGGGTGCATTATCTTCTTAATATGAATTTTGTTGAGGATTTTAGCATCTATATTCATCAGAGATATTGGCCTAAAGTTTTCTTTTCTAGATGTGTCTTTGTCTGGTTTTGGTATCAGAGTGATGCTAGCTTCATAGAATGAATTTGGAAGGGCTCCCTCTTTTTCTATTTCATTAAATACTTTCAGGAGTATTGGTATAAGTTCTTCTTTGAAGGTCTTGTAGAACTCAGCTGAGAATCCATCTGGTCCCAGGCTTTTCTTGGTTGGTAGGCTTTTGATGGCTTCTTCTATTTCATTGCTTGAAATTGATCTGTTTAAATTGTGTATGTCTTCCTGGTTCAGTTTGGGAGGATCATATGTCTCTGGGAATTTGTTGATGTTTCAAGATTTTCTGTTTTATTGGAGTATAGGTTTTCAAAGTAGCTTCTAATTATGTTTTGAATTTCAATGGTGTCTGTTGTGATATTCCCATTTTCATCACAAATTTTAGTAACTTGAGTTTTCTCTCTCCTTCTCTTTGTTAGTGTGGCTAAGGGTTTATCTATTTTGTTTACTTTTTCAAAGAACCAACTTTTTGTTTTGTCAATTTTTTGAATTGTTTCTTTTGTTTCAATTTCATTGGTTTCAGCACTGATTTTGATCATTTCCTGTCTTCTACTACTTTGGTGATGAACTGTTCCTCTTTTTCTAGGGCTTTGAGATGTAAGGTTAGGTCGTTGAGTTGTTGACCTTTTATTCTTTTCTTGAATGCACTCAATGCAATGAATTTTCCTCTTAGTACTGCTTTCATAGTGTCCCAGAGATTTTGATATGTTGTATCATCATTCTCATTTACCTCTAAGAATGTTTTTATCTCCTCCCTGATGTTTTCTGTTATCCATGCTTCATTCAATAGCATATTATTTATTCTCCAGTTGTTGGAGTAGTTTCTGTTTTTTCTTTTGTCATTGATTTCTAATTTCATTCCATTATGATCCAATAGAATACAAGGTAGTATCTCTACTTTTTTGCATTTACTAAGGGCTGCTTTGTGGCATAACAATTGGGCTATTTTAGAGAAGGAGCCATGTGCTGCTGAGAAGAAAGTGTATTCACTCATTGATGGATGGAATATTCTACATATGTCTGTTAAGTCTAAGTTATTCATTGTGTTATTGAGTTCTATAGTTTCTCTGTTTAGTTTTTGTTTGGTAGATCTGTCCAGTGGTGACAGTGGTGTGTTAAAGTCACCCAGAATTATTGTGTTGTGGTCTATTTGATTCCTGTAATTGAGAAGGATTTGTTTGATGTACATGGATGGGCCATTGTTTGGGGCATAAATATTTATGATCATTATGTCTTCTTGATTTATGGTTCCCTTAAGCAGTATGTAATGTCCTTCTTTATCCCTTCTGACTAACTTCGGCTTGAAGTCCACTTTATCTGATATAAGGATGGAAACCCCTGCTTTTTTACTAAGGCCGTGTGCATGATAGTTTTTTACCCATCCTTTCACCTTTAGTCTGTGGATGTCCTTTTCTATGAGATGAGTCTCTTGAAGGCAACATATTTTTGGGTCTTTCTCTTTGATCCAGTCTGCCACTCTATGTCTTTTGATTGATGAATTTAGGCCATTAACATTCAGGGTTATTATTGAAATATGATTTCTATTCACAGGAAATCTGATGCCTGTGGGATGATCTGCCTCCCAGGGAGTGATTTGAAACACTTTTCATTCAACAATTTCTCCCACCATCTCTCTATCTGTTAAGGTTCACCTCTCTCTCTATTCCACAGGTTCTGCCAAGCCAATTTTATTCACCAAACTTTTCTCTCTCTCTGCCCGCGTCCCCAGTTCCCTCAGTGGTGGGATGGAAGTGTTGTCAGCCTGACTGGTGCATCTATAATATGGCATTTCTTGTATTATGATCAAGTGTGTAACTTTCTATGTCTCTAGGATTATTTTCCTGTCCAACGTTGAATTGTCATGAATTCCCTTAGGCACCCACCTTGCTGAGGAGCAGGCTTCCCTCTTTTAAAATCTTAAGCTAAGAAACTGTGGGAGACTGCACCCTTCCTCTAATCTGCCCTGTCATGGATGTCTTTTTAATCTTTTTTCACAGAGTAAAAGAGGGAGGTGACAATGATATTGCTGTGTTTGAGATGGAAGTTTTGTCAACCCTTGACTTCTACCAAGCAGGCAGATCAATTGGAGTATTAACCTCAGAGAAATACAGGATCAACCATGATCGACAGGACCCTGAATCAATTCCAGAAGTTTAAATATCCTTCAGAACTTTTCCTCTCGAATAGCAGTTCCCACTACAGCTTAAGTTTAACATAAATAGAAAAAACTAACAACATTTTAAAAACTTTATTTTTACTGAAAGCGCTTTGATTCATTACACAAATGGGATACAACTTTTCATTTCTATGGTTCTACCTGCTGTAGATTCACACCATTGTTGTACTCATACATGTACATAGGGGAGTGATACTTGTTTCATTCCACTATCTTTCCTTCCAACACCACCTTCCTTCCTTCATTTCCTTCTACACAGTTTTTTTTTTTTTTTTGAGACAGGGTCTCACTGAGTTGCTTAGGGCCTCGCTAAGTTGCTGAGGCTGGCTTTGAACTTGCGATCCTCCTGCCTAAGCCTCCCAAGTGCTGGAATTACAGGCGTGCGCCACCACACCCGGCCCCTTTTACACAATTGAACACTCCTCCATTCTTCACTTACCTCCCTCATTATGTATCAGTGTTCACTTATCAGAGAAAACATTCAATCTTTGATTTTTGGGGATTGGCTTATCTCACTTAGCATAATATTTTCCAACTTTATTCATTTACCTAAAATGTTTTATTTTTAATCTTCTTTAAGGATGAATAATATTCCATTGTGTATATATACCACAGCCCCTTTATCTATTCATCTATTGAAGGGCATTTAGGTTTTTCCACAATCTAGCTACTGTGAATTGAGATGTTGTAAACATTGATGTGGCTCCATTGCTGTAGTATGCTGATTTTAATTAATGACATTCATAAATATTCAAGTATCTTCACCTTGAATAATGAGCACATGATATTTATTTTCTACCATTTCTATTGAAGAAGTGGAGCTGGGCATGGACAAAAGGGATTAGGGATCAGTTTTGTAAGGAGCTGAGTGAAGAGCAAGCATTAAAGATTATTTTATGGTATTGTGAGAAATGTGCACCAACAGAATGCTTTTAAGGAAGAGACTGAAATTTATAGAGACTATATTTCATTCCTGAAGTCCATTAGTAAGGATGAAGTTTAATGTCCCAAATTCTTTATTCAGAGTGATGGTATTTGAGTGTTTCTGGTGTTCTTGAAATTATATGGTTAAAGGTGAGAAACTATGGCTTCAACCTCCAGCTTGGCTTGGTATGGAATCTTAATCACACCTTCCCCAAGGTCAATTGAGAAAGCCAAAAGCATTGTGAATCACCAGGTTCCTAATGGCTGGCTGTGGTTATTTTCATTATTCTTCCAAGAGTGAACTCTCTTATGCCTGCTTCAGCCTCTTACCCCAAGGGACAAAAGGCAATGAAGCAATTATATCTGGTTTGTCTCTAATTTGGATATGGGGTGGGGGATTGCTCCCCTGCCCAGGTCCTCTCCATGGTTTGGAAAACCAGAGTTCACACTAATTTCTCAGGAGTTGTGAACAGATGTGCATCCATATGGCTATCCTGAATGGTTCTGGACCAACTCTTCTGTTGCAAGGGATCTTTGAGCCCCTTAGAAATGCTGCCTGCTTACTGCATATTGTGCCTTCTAGAGAGAATTGGAAGAAACCATCTAATGCCTTCTAGCTGAAGGTACCTGTGTTAAGCATGTAAGGGGCTATGTCATAGCAGGTGTAGAATTTACATTCAGTAATACAACCTTATGTGTTTCGTGTCTGTGTGTGTTTGTTTGTCCAGTGTGTACACCTGATCCCTAAATCCTAGCCCACCCACAACGCACTACAACAGACAGCTCTATGTAGAGTAATTTATCTTGAATTGAGTATGGGTCCACAATTTGATATAATAGGAAAAATTGTCACAGCATAGTTTATTTTAGATGGATCCTAAATCTAACCATTGAAGAAAGAGATTCCATCTTTAACCCCATTAGGTCTTGTTGGGTTTTCTTGCAAATTGTATCCTAAATCTCTATTATTTTCTTAACTTCTGCTGCCATAATCCAAGTGCAGGAGGGCATCAGGTCATACCTGAAGAGCTGCAGTCACCTCCTATTCAGATTCCTGCTGACACTTTCTCGTTGGTATCATCTGGTCTCTACCTAGAAGCCAGCAAGATGAATCGCTGCTTACTTAATCCCTTACTTGAACGTACTACTGTTGTAAAGTAGATTGAAATTTCTATGATAATGTAAATAGTCTTATGTATTATGGCTCCTCAATAATTCTCTGACTCCTATATTTCCCAGAGTAATTAATAGCTAATTACTATTTTCATTGTGATAAACTGATTGTTACCAACATGGTGATAAGTAACAACCAGAAGTATAAACTATGTCAGCTCACAAGGTCACATTAATATAGTATTTACCTTAGTGTGCTGAAAGATATAAGAATTTTAATGATAATTTCAGTCAAATTATGAAAGTTCGTTTATAAACCTTAGTTAAATTCTCAAATGAGTTTATTATAAATTAGTGAGATGCTTTCTGAACTCTCAAATGATATTTTCCTTTAATTTTTCCACATTTTATTGGGCATTATCATTGTACCTATTAATGGGATGTGTTGTTACATGTTTGTACAAGCACATAATATGAGAATATAAATTGGTCAACATCACTTCCCAGCAATTTCCTCTACTTAACATATCCTACAAAGAATATGGATTCTATTTTTTAGTAGAGAGATTATAATATGTTTTCCTATTATTTTGTGACAGCTCACATGGATATGTCTAAGATTCACTGACCTGAAGGAGAGGAGAGGAATGATAATAGATGCAATGTAGAAAATTATTTGAAATATGATAAAAAATACTGGTTAAGAATATGGTACACCATCAAAGGATGAATGGACAAAGAATACATAGTATGTTGTTAATATGCCTGAATATGCCACAGTGAAACTGATTATTGTGTATAATTAAAATGTGCTAATTAATAAGATTTTTGACATCAAATCTCAGCTAAGAATCATGAAGGAGAATGTACTCTTTGTTTTTGCTAGGCAAACACAGAGAAACTCTGGCCGATTCAAGAAGAGACTAGAAAAGACAAATATTTCCTAGTGTTACTATGAATTCAATAGGGTGATTTGGGTGTGCTGAAGGAGTACCCAGAGTATTAATTTTGGGTTTTCTAGGTGGACAAATAAATGAACAGAAATTTTATCCATATCCCTTAAAAATTTCTGTAGAAAGAGAGATTGAAATTTAAGATCACTGAGTGGGAAAAATCTTTCTTTTTTTCAGACAAATGGACTTTTAATTTATTCTGACATGCTATAAATGAATAAATTACACTAAAGAATTATTGTCAGTAAGTTTCCTTTCTTTTGGGTCAGAAAAAAAGGGCATGCAAATAAGACTGAGAGAAAGTGCACACACCCAAGTAACCTATAGAAGCAGGTGGGGGCTACATAGAGAGGTCAACAAGTACTTGGACTTCACATAGTCTGACTCTGTTCCAAGGTTTAGAGTCAACTGCTTATAACCATTTCACAAGTATTTTAAATAAAAACATCTTGTAATCAAACCCTTTAACACTTTCATTCTTACTCAGAATCAGTCTAGCTATTAGTCAGTGGCAGCAGGAGTAACAATGCCAAGTTCTGGCAGCTGCAGTACTAGGTATTGTGCCTGCCAGTCATTAAAGAAAGAAAAAGTCAAAGAATGTCTTTCCCTTCAGACCAAAAGGGAAAAAAATTAAATTAAAAAAGTTGAGAATTTATAACACTAAATCTAAATAGACTTGCAAAGGAATATCATGTAACAAATGGCTCAAAGTAGTCTATCGAAAAATTGGGAAGATTTTTATTTCATAGTGAGTCAACAAGGCATTGTGTTGTTAAAAAAACCCTCATTTCCTTACAGAAACAATTTTTAGTTTTGAATGAACTTGTTACCAAAAAAGCTCCCATTTCAAAATAAAAACAAAATCCCAGATTGTATAGATGTTTCCAGTGATTACATTTATCTAAGCATTTACATACATGTTCAGTTGCAATATGTTAACTAAATTTCTGTGTTTTTTTAAACCAAGAACATTATAGAGTTAATGCAGGGTCCTAAGGATAATCTAGTAGTCACCAAGTTTTTCTTAAGTCTTCACTTTAGATGCTGTTATTTCTAGCACAGTAAGCAGGCAGAGTCTTTCATATGCTCAAACACTGGAATCTTTGGTTGCTACCATATCAGCTGGCTTGCAAACAGGAAGCCAACCATTTAAAGAATGTTTAAGTGAACAACATGCAAACCCCAGGGGTGGAAAAACGCTAAGAATGCACAAGTGTAAACATTTGCAACCATCACAACTGTGGCTGAAGACTGTTCATGCTATTCTTCTGAAATGAGATCCCAAAGCAGTGTAGTCCAAAATGAAGGGTTTTAATAAAAAATCGGTATAAGCACAATTTCTCCACCAATTTGAGTGTCAACCATTAGTTAACTTTTCCACTTGAAAAAAATGCAATAGAAAACCGGATACCATGTTTCACTATCTCAGTTAATATTCACAATTACAGCAGCTATAACTCATTATACAGCATCAACAATGCTGCCCAGAGCCAGTTTATACTGAAATTAAGTTCTTTATACCAAGTAAATTGTTGTCCACAACCACTGGCTAGTGTACACATGAACTAAAATCTCTAGATTTGGGGAGAAATAAATGCTACTCCAATCATCTGCTCTGCTTCTTCTGTTCTTCAATTCATGCTTAGAAACCTGTGGGGATTTGGGCCTGCTGACCCTGCCCACTGGAAGAGGCTGCCTGCTGTGCTGCTTTTCGCTTTAACATTGTCCAATCAAATGTGTAGTCATATTGATGGTTCAGGGTTGTGAAAAGGATGCAGAATAGCTGCCTCAGATACATGTACTCTGGGGCTTCCTCAAAGCGCAGCCCACGACAATGGTTTTAAGTATATACAAATTCTGCAGGAAACCCCTTACATAAAACTTCAACAGGAGTGGACATCTTCTTTTCACTAATCTTTTCATATTTTTGTTTCTTTGTTGCAGCCTTCAGTCCTTGCCACGGCAGGCTGGTTCTATTAAAATACATCAAAATATATCCTAATGATTCCCTGTCATCTCGGCGACTTTGCTCAATACCAAGATGTGCATTGATGCTAGCATATTGGGTAGTGCCAGTGAGGTTCTTATCTTCTCTGTATGGTATGTCTTGCCTTGTCCTTTTGTCTCTGTACATTTTGGCCAAACTAAAATCAATAAGGAATGACTTATTACAGTGCTGCCCAATACCCATTAGGAAGTTATCTGGCTTAATGTCTCTGTGTATGAAATTCTTTTTATGCACATACTCAATTCTACTGATCATCTGGTCAGCTAACATCAGTATAGTTTTCATTGTGAAACTTCTTGAACAGAAATTGAAGAGGTCTTCAAGGCTGGGTCCCAGAAGATCCAGGACTCTTTCTTAAAGGAAGGACTGATAGATGTATTGCAAGTTATGTCATTAGATATTTAATGTTATAGATATTGATTCATCCCTTAACACCCATGCCTCATTCTGTCCATATGATATTTCCATCAAGTCTCCAGAACTTAATATCCTCTACATCCAAAGCAATCCAACCTGGTCATGCACACTAATTCCATAATATCAAATTTCCATCCTGAAACCCTCAAGTTGGAACATGACCTGACAATAATCATTCTGATGTTTCATGGTTTCTCCAGAGATGTTCAGTTGTTTGATAGGTGAACAAATATCATCTTTTTTCCAGATCATCACTAGCCCATTAGTGGACAAACAGCCTGAGATATTCAGGTTAAAATGATTAACTAAAATCCACGATATTATTACATAATATTCACAATGTTTTCTCATTCTTCCAGATTTTCACCTCTTTTTTGCCTCCAGCAAAAGAGAACTTGAAGAACATGAGGAGGGATAACCAGAGCAGTGTGTCTGAGTTCCTCCTCCTGGGGCTCCCCATCCAGCCAGAGCAGCAAGGCATATACTACACCCTGTTCCTGGCCATGTACCTGACCACGGTGCTGGGGAACCTGCTCATCATCCTGCTCATCCGGCTGGACTCTCACCTCCACACCCCCATGTACTTCTTTCTCAGCCACTTGGCTTTCACTGACATCTCTTTATCCTCAGTCACAGCTCCAAAGATGCTCATGAACATGCTGATGCAGACTCAGTCCATCTCATATGCTGGGTGCATTTCCCAGGCATTTTTTTTTGTTTTATTTGCAAGTCTTGACAGCTTCCTTCTGACCTCAATGGCCTATGACAGGTATGTGGCCATCTGTCACCCCCTGCACTATATCAGAATGATGAGACAGAGCCTCTGTTTCCTGCTAGTGATTGTGTGCTGGGTCTTGGTCTTTGGCATTGCACTTGTGCACACCCTCCTCCTAGCCCAGCTGTCTTTCCTCAAGGGCAACACTGTGCCCCACTTCTTCTGTGACCTCTCTGCCTTACTTAAGCTGTCCACCTCTGATACCACCATCAATCAGCTGGTCATCCTCATAGTAGGATCAATGGGCATTACCCTGCCATTCATATGCATTCTGGTGTCTTATGGCCACATTGGGGCCGCCATCCTGAGAAGACCCTCCATCAAGGGGATCTACAAAGCCTTGTCCACATGTGGCTCTCACCTCTCTGTGGTTTCTCTGTACTATGGAGCAATTATTGCCCTCTACTTTGTCCCCTCATCTGATAGCACTAATGACAAGGATGTCATTGTGTCTGTGTTCTACAGTCTGGTCACCCCCATGCTGAATCCCTTCATCTACAGTCTGAGGAATCAGGATATGAGAGGAGCTCTGAGAAACATCTTCAGTAGGGGAATGTTTTCAATGTGATATTATTTAACCTTTTGAAACAGGTTTTTCTTTTCAAATAAATCATTTCTTTTCATAGTTTCATGATTTTATTTTTTGTTGAATTTTGCTAATCCCTGTGATTTAATTTTTATGTGTAACCTCAATTAGAAACCCAGATTTACCTTTTTATTAGCTTTTTGTGTATTCTTAGATTAAATGACAAAATGACAAAAATTATACATATTCATAAAACAGTATATGATGTTTCCATACAAGTTGTACATGGTGTGTAAGGTTCAAATCAAGGAAAGCATGTCTTCATCCTCAAATATTTATCACTGCCTTGTACTAAATTATTCATAGTTTCTTCCAGCATTTAGAATATGTAGCATTGTATCACTAGTGCATAGTCACCATCTTGTGCCATGGGAGACAAATAATTCCTCCTCTTTGAATGTAACTTCATATTCATTGACCAATAATTCCCCATCTGCTCTTTTAGAATTGCAATGGATTATAATTTCATGTCCAACATGAAATATTCATTTTCCAACAATATTTGTTAGGAATTTAATGATGAAAGGGTGTTAAATTTTGTCAAAGTTCCTATTTAAACTTTTACTTATTTGTTTGTTTATTTATTTTTATGTTGTGCTGAGTGTTGAATCCAGTACCTCACATGTGGTAGGCAAGTGCTCTACCACTGAGCTGCAAAGCAGCCCAAAGGTCTTTTCCTGGCCATGTGATTTTTGCTCTTAATTCTATTTATGTGGTGTACTATGGTAATTGATTTGTTTATGTTGAACCATCCTACATCTTGGAATGAATCCAACTCAGTCATGGTGTATGATATTTGTAATATATTGTAGAATTCTATTTTTTTGGGGGAATGGTACAGAGGATTGAACTCAGGGGCACTCAACCACTGAGCCACATCCCCAACCCATGAAGAGGTTGTCAATGCAACCAGTGTCTTAATATCCTTCTCATTCCTGACGCTTGGAAATTTTTCTGCCATTATTTCACCGAACCTGTTTTCAATGTTTTAGCCCATATTCTTTCTCAAGGTCTTTGAATCTTAAGTCAGAGCTCTTAAAATTGTCCAAGACTTTTTGTATATTCTGCTTCTACAAATTTATTTTTGTTTTCTTTATTGTTTGAATATTCTAGTTAATTCACCTAATCATCAGAAACTGAAATTGTGTCTTTTACTTATGCAGTCTTCTCTCCATTCCTCTGCTTTGTAAATCTACACACTGAAAACCACAGCTCCTGCTACCTGGAACTCCCAACAGTGACTCAGAGGAGGCACCCCTAGTGAAAGGGTAAAGTGGACATCGGGTTTACACACACACACACACACACACACACACGCGAAGAGCAAGAAGGAGAAAGAGGGGGAGGAAGAAGACAAGGAGGAAAAGGAGGAGGAGGAGAAGCAGCAGCAGGGATTTCTGATCTTAGGAGAGAACAGAAAACAGCTCTCTTTAAAGTAGTTCCCCTTCCCAGCTCTCACTGAATCCACAGGAAAGTGCAGGGATTTCTTCTGCCATGCCTGTTCAATATGCAGACCTCCTTTCTGCTCAGATTGTATATTTTCCCCATAGCAGAGCTTGCATTTCTTGAAATCCCTGTGATTCTTTTGGTTGCTGAAGGGGAGTTTCCCCTCCCTCACTGAGCTGCCCTATGCCTGATGCTGCAGCAGTCCACTTCTTTTAAAATTCTTTTGTTATCCTAAAACCAATATTTGGGGTTTTTCCCTGGTCACTGACTGAGTTGCAATCCAGTGAACAAGCCAGTTACACAGCCCTCCTGCCTCATTGTGCAGACTCGCAATGTTTGATGTGATTTAATCTCAGTGAGTAGATTGTATCTCCTGGATGCATCTAGTTGCCCATCTCCTGGGATCCCAAACAATACAATTTTATTCCACATTAATTAATTCAGTAGACAACCTGCTTTCAAATATAGGGAGTTAGGGCTTCAATATATGAATGTATACACTGCACACAAACATTGAGTCCATAAAATGCATGCACAAACACATGCAGCCCTATCTTTTGTTCTATGTTGGTTATATTGTTGAAATCTAGCCTTTTCTCTTCAATTGTTACATTTCTTTAATATGATATGGAAAATAGTTACTCTATAATATTCCTTCAGAAAAAGTATCAAAACTTAAGTGAATGTTTCCCCATTGTTTCTGCTATGCTGAGAGCTGCTGTTATGATATGTACTATTGTCTTCAGTTGTATAATTTATGTTTGGGGCATTGTGGCATACAAATCTCACATTTGACTGACCCATAGCAATGCATATTTTAAAGTATAAATCATAATTAGATGTTATTTCTTTATTAAAGGTAATTAAGGCAACCAAATAATCTATAACTTTATCAGGAAGATCATCCCCAAAGTTAATCAATCTCATGATATAAAATGGTACATTTTTGAGGCTTTAATTTGTCTGTTATTATTGAAGTTGATCATTTTTAGGTGAACTTGAAGTTCTCTTCTGATAATGCTACTGGCCTATTTTTTCATTTTTTCTGTCTGCATATGCAAGTATATTTTATGATTAAATTTTAATAATAATTAGTTTATTGTAAGAGGAGACTTTTGGGAAGAACTCAGATGGCCAGTAGAGATTAGGTGTTGGAAAGGATACAGGTGAAGTTCTTCCCTGAAAGGGTATCTGGTATCTGGCATAGTAGTAGTGTTATTTATGAATTCAAGAAATAACTTATCCTATACTGTTTAATCAATTGAGAAAGCTTGCAGTCGTGAATTCTACTTTTACCTTTACACATGTAAGATGCAAGGAAGATGCAATGATGTTCTTTGGGTTCTAGAGGAAATTCTGTCAATCCTTCCCTTCTAGGAAACAGGCATGTCAGTTGGAGGATTATTGCCAGGAAAACAGATGGTTGACTATGATCTGCAGGACCCAAAGCCATTCCTGAAGTTTGAATACCACAGGGTTTCTCACTCGAGTACCAATTCCAAATACAGGTTCAATTTAATATAAACTGAACCAAATAGTGATATTTATAAGTATTCACAGGTCTTCACCTTGAAGAATGAGCACACGGTATTCAGTTTCTACCAGAAGGCAATGGAGCTAGAGATGTAGTGGATGGACTTGAGCTCAGAGTTTTAAGGGGATTAGTAGAATGCATATGTTGAATGGTCATTTTATATTATTGTAAGAATCTTGCACCAATGGAATGCTGGCACCATAGTTTGTGCCAAGAGGTAGATCTGAAGACACTCTATCCCATTCTTTGGGGTTCAGTGGTGACTGTGACATGTACTCTCTTTCACTCTTTTAATCAGAGCATGAAGGTACTAAGGTGTTTCTGGTGCTTTTTAAATAGTATGGGATTCATCACCAAGACACATGGGTTATCACACTCAACCTTCACCCTGGTTTATGACAAACCCTGAATCACACTTTCCTCAAGGTAAATGGAAAAAGCAAAAAGCATTGTGTATGGCCAGGTTCCTAATGGCTACCTTACTGGTAATGCTCCTACCCGTAAGCCTCCTTCCACATGTGATTCTTCCCATAATGGAAACAAAAGCAATGAAGCAATTATGTCCTGATTTTCTCTAATCTGGATCTGTGTATGGGTTGCAAAATTATCAATCAGACTGATTTCTCAGAAACTATGAACACATATGTGGATACACACACACATACACAAGCACATTCACACAAACACACAAACAGAAATGGTTTGATTCTGAACTGATAACTCTTCTCACTGTTGCTATGGATCTTTGAGCTCTTTAGAGACTCCACCTATTTTACTGCATTCCATACCTCCTAGAGAGAAAGGGAAGGACCTTCCCACATCTTATAGGCAACGCTGTCTGTGCTCATCTTGTCAGTGGCCCAGTCAGAGCAGGAGTAGAATTTACACTCAGCAGTATCACTGTGTGTGTTTCTCTGTTACATATGTGTGTGCTTCTGATCAGTAGACTCTACACCTCCTCACATCAGAGTCTGGCACATGGTTCTGCATAGGGATCCAACTGAGGTCCCATTCAAATTTTGAGAAGACAGCCAAACAAAATCTCCAGTTAGAAGCATTTTTTCCAAACTGATCTTAAGTCTCATTTTTGAGATGATACTAGAAAAAAGTTTTTCCTTTGTGTATCTTCAACCCCCATGAGGTCCTGTTGGACATTCTTCCAAATTTTATAATAAAACTGTAATTTTCTTCTAAAACTGTCATTTTATTCATCCCTACTGCCACACTCCAAGTGCAAAGAGGTGTTACTTTGTGTCTACATAGCTGTAAAAGCTTCCTATTCAGATTTCTGCCGACTTTTTCCTTGCTATAATTCTATCTCCATCTAGTACAAAGCAAGTTATTTACAATGTTTCATCACTTCTTACACTTTTTTTTTTTTATTGAGTGTGCTGTTGCTTTGGAATGGAATTGAAGTTTTCTATTACAGCAGACAAAGCCTAATAGCTCTGGCTCCACCCACATATTTCCTAGATGACCATGGTCTTGAGTTTCTCTGCTCATCAAGTGCTCTAGCCCAATCATCATCAAACACCTAAATAGAGTGCTCATTATTTTATTTTTCATAAGGCAGGATCTTCTAGTAAGTGTTCCTGTTAAAGAACACATAGGATCACCTATCTGTCACCTTAGCCTTTGGTAATTTGAAAGTATTTTAAAATTGTGGGCAGCTCTGGGTGAGATCTGGCCGGGAGCGGAGCTGGTTGTTGGCTCCAGCGGGGAGTTTGGGCCCTTTGGCACCATTTTGCAGCTTCCCTGGTGGAGAGAGACCATCTTCAGCTGCCTGAGCCCTCTGAGCTGAGCTCAGGCCTTCCGGCAGGGACGCGGCGCTGCTGCTCCTGGTGAGGTCTGGCCTGGAGCAGAGACAGTGCCAGCTCCGGCAGGGAGTTTGGGTCCTTTGGCACCATTTTGCATCTTCCCTGGTGGAGAGAGACCAACTTTGGCTGCCTGAGTCCTCGGAGCTGAGCTCAGGTCTTCTGGCGGGGCCACGGTGCTGTGTCTCCTGGTTGCCTCTGCCCAGAAGCATTGGTCATTCCCAACCTGGAGGTAGTGGGACAGCAGTTATCTTGGGTCACTGCTTGATCAAGCACCTCTCAAACATCGGTGAGTTACTGGAAATCTGCAGGGACACTTTAAGTCTTTACAGAGAAATTGCAATCCCTCTGATTTGCACTACTAGAGGGGAAGATACATGAGCAACATGAGAAAACATGGGAAGAAAGTGTCCCAAACAAACCTAGATGATGCATCAAGAGAACCCAAAGACAGCATGGTAGAAGGAATGACAGAAAGGGAGTTCAGAATGTTCATAATTAAAATGATGTGAGAAGAGAATGATGTGATGAGAGAGCAGATTCAGGCTATGAATAATCAGCTAATACAGCAATTGCAGGAAGCAAAAAATCACTTCAATAAAGAGATAGAAATTCTGAGAAAAAAACAAACAGAAATTCTTGAAGGAAACAAGGAAATGAAGATCCTTGAAGGAAACAAGGAAATGAAGGAAACAATCAACCAAGTTAAAAACTCAATAGAAAGCATAATTAACAGAATAGATCACTTGGAAGACAGAACCTCAGACAATGAAGACAAAATATTTAATCTTGAAAACAAAGTCAAACAAACAGAGAAGATGGTTAGGAATCATGAACGAAATCTCCAAGAAATATGGGACATCATGAAAAGACCAAATTTAAGAGCAATTGGGATTGAGGAAGGCACAGAGATACAAACCAAGGGTATGAATAATCTGTTCAAGGAAATATTATCAGAAAATTTCCCAAATATGACGAATGAGATGGAAAACCAATTACAAGAGGCTTACGGGTCACCAAACACACAGAATTTCAACAAATCCATACCAAGGCACATTATGATGAAAATATCTAACATGCAAAAAAAGATAGAATTTTAAAGGCTGCGAGAGAAAAGCATCAGATTACCTACAGGGGGAAACCAATAAGGATATCAGCAGATTTCTCGGCCCAGAACCTAAAAGCAAGAAGGGCCTGGAACAACATATTTCAAGCTCTGAAAGAAAAGGGATGCCAACCAAGAATCTTATACCCAGCAAAACTTACCTTCAGATTTGATGATGAAATAAAATCCTTCCATGATAAACAAAAGCTTAAAGAATTCACAAAGTGAACGCCTGCCCTACAGAACATTCTCAACAAAATATTCGAAGAGGAAGAAATGAAAAATAACAATCTCGGTCACCATGGGGAGGAACTACCCTAAAGAGTCAATCAAAGGAGAAACAAAGTTAAGCCAAAAACCCCAAAAAAGCTAAAATGAGGGGAAATACAAGTCATATCTCAATAATAACCCTGAATGTAAACGGCCTAAACTCATCAATCGAAAGACATAGACTGGCAGACTGCATTAAAAAGAAAGACCCAACAATATGCTGCCTTCAAGAGACTCATCTCATAGAAAAGCATGCCCACAGACTCAAGGTGAAAGGTTGGGAAAAAACATACCATGCACACGGACTGAGTAAAAAAGCTGGGGTCTCCATTCTCATTTCAGATAAAGCAGACTTCAAGCCAAAGTTAGTCAGAAGGGATAAAGAAGGACATTTCATACTGCTTAAAGGAAGCATAAATCAGCAAGACATTACAATCATAAATATTTATGCACCAAACAGTGGTGCATCCATGTACGTCAATCAGATCCTTCTCAATTTCAGGAATCAAATAGACAAAAGCACAATAATACTGGGAGACTTTAATACTCCTCTCTCACCATTGGATAGATCTTCCAAGCAAAAATTGAACAAAAAACCATAGGACTCAATGACACAATCACTAATTTGGACTTAACAGACATATATAGAATATTCCATCCATCAGAAAGTGAATACATTTTCTTCTCAGCAGCTCATGGTTCCTTCTCTAAAATAGACCATATGTTATAACACAAAGCTACTCTTTAGCAAATACAAAAACATGGAGATACTACCTTGTATACTATCAGATCATAATGGAATGAAATTAGATATCAATGATAAAGTTAGAAACAGAAACTACTCCAAGACCTGGAGATTAAATAATATGCTATTGAATGATACATGGATAACAGAATACATTAGGGGGGAAATTAAAAGATTCTTAGAGGTCAACAAGAACAAAGATACAACATATCAAAATCTCTGGGATACTATGAAAGCAGTGCTAAGAGGAAAATTCATTGCATGGAGTGCATTTAATAAAAGAATGAAAAGTCAACAAATCAATGACCTCACATTACAGCTCAAAGCTCTAGAAAAAGAGGAAAATATCATCACCAAAAGTAGTAGAGGACAGGAAATAATTAAAATCAGAGCTGAAATCAACGAAATTGAAACAAAAGAAACAATTCAAATATTGACAAAACAGAAAGTTGGTTCTTTGAAATAATAAACAAAATTGATAAACCCTTAGCCACGCTAATGAAGAGAAGGAGAGAAAAACTCCAAAGTACTAAAATTCATGATGGAAATGGAAATATTACAACAGACACAATTGAAATACAAAACATAATAAGAAGCTACTTTGAAAACTTATACTCCAACAAAATAGAAAACCTGGAAGCCATCAACAGGTTCCTAGAGGCATATGAGCCACCCAAACTGAATCTGGGGGACATACACAACTTAAATTGATCAATTTCAAGCAACGAAATGGAAGAAGTCATCAAAAGCCTACCAACCAAGAAAAGTCCAGGACCAGATGGATTCACAGCCGAGTTCTACAAGACCTTCAAAGAAGAGCTCATTCCAATACTCCTCAAAGTATTTCATGAAATAGAGGAGGAGGGAACCCTTCCAAACTCATTCTATGAAGTTAATATCACCCTGATACCAAAACCAGAGAAGGACACATCAAGGAAAGAAAATTTCAGACCCATATCTCTAATGAACATAGATGCAAAAATTCTTAACAAAATTTTAGCGAATCGCATACAAAAGCATATTAAAAAGATAGTGCACCATGATCAAGTGGGTTTCCTCCCAGGGATGCAAGGTTGGTTCAACATATGGAAATCAATAAATGTAATTCACCACATCAACAGACTTAAGGTCAAGAACCACATGATTATTTCAATAGACGCAGAGAAAGCATTTGATAAAATACAGCACCCATTCATGCTCAAAACACTAGAAAAAATAGGGATAGTGGGGACATTCCTTAACATTTTAAAGGCTATCTATGCTACACCAACAGCTAACATCATTCTAAATGTAGAAAAATTGAAAGCATTCCCCCAGAGAAATGGAACAAGGCAGGCATGCCCTCTTTTGCCATTACTATTCAACATTGTTCTTGAAACTCTAGCCAGAGCAATTAGACAGACCAAAGAAATTAGAGGAATACAAATAGGAAAAGAAGAGCTCAAACTATTCCTATTTGCTGATGACATGATTCTCTATTTAGAAGATCCTAAGAATTCCACCAGAAAACTTCTGGAACTCATAAATGAATTCAGTAAAGTAGCAGGATACAAAATTAATGCTCATAAATCCAATGCATTTTTATTTGTAAGTGATGCATCCTCTGAGGGAGAATTTAGGAAAACTACCCCATTCACATTAACCTCAAAAAAAAATACTTGGGAATCAATCTAACAAAAGAAGTGAAAGACCTCTACAATGAGAACTACAGAACACTAAAGAAAGAAGTTAAAGAGCATCTGAGAAGATGGAAAGATCTTCCATGTTCTTGGCTAGGCCGAATTAATATTGTCAAAATGACCATACTTCCAAAAATGCTATACAAATTCAATGCAATTTCAACTAAAATCCCAATGATGGACCTCATAGATATAGAGCAGGGAATCAAGAAATTCATTTGGAGGGATAAGAGACCCAGAATTGCTAAACCAATCCTCAGCAAGAAGAGCGAAGCAGGGGGTATCACAATACCAGACCTTCAACTATACTACAGAGCAATAGTAACAAAAACAGCATGGTATTGGTACCAAAATAGACAGGGAGATCAATGGTACAGAATAGAGGACACAGAACAAACCCACATAAATACAGGTATCTCATACTTGACAAAGGAGGCAAAAACATGCAATGGAGAAAAGACAGCCTCTTCAACAAATGGTGCTGGGAAAATTGGAAATGCTTATATAGCAAAATGAAACTAAACCCATATCTCTAACCCTGTACAAAACTCAACTCAAAGTGGATCAAGGACCTAGAAATTAGACCAGAGACTCTGCACCTAATAGAAGAGAAAATAGGTCCAAATCTTCATCACGTGTTCCTAGGACCAGATTTCCTTAACATGACTCCCAAAGCGCAAGAAATAAAACTGGAATCAATGGTTGGGATAGAGTCAAATGAAAAAGCTTTTTCTCAGCAAAGGAAACAATCAGCAATGTGAAGAGAGAGCCTTCAGAGTGGGAAAAAATCTTTGCCACACACACTTCAGATAGAGCACTAATCTCCAGAATCTACAAAGTACTCAAAAATCTTTACACCAAGAACACTAATAACCCAATCAACAAATGGGCCAAGGAAATGAACAGACCCTTTAGAGTGGAAGATCTACAAGCAATCAACAGACTTATGAAAAAATGTTCAACATCACTCATTATAAGAGAAATACAAATTAAAACCACCTTAAGATTTCATCTTACCCCAATTAGAATGTCTTTTATTAAGAACACAGGCAACAACAGGTGTTGGCGAGGAAGTGGGGAAAGGGTACACTCATACATTGCTGGTGGGAGTGCAAGTTGGTGCAGCCACTCTGGAAAGCAGTGTGGAGATTCCTTAGAAAACTTGGAATGGATCCACCATTTGACCCCGCTATCCCACTCCTTGGCTTATACCCAAAGGACTTAAAATCAGATTGCTACAGTGATGCAGCGACATCAATGTTCATAGCTGCTCAATTCACAATAGCTAGATTATGGAATCAACCTAGATGCCCTTCAGTAGATGAATGGATAAAGAAACTGTGGTATATTTACACAATGGAATATTACTCAGCCATAAAGAAGAATAAAATTATGGCATTTGTAGGTAAATGGATGATGTTGGAGACTGTTATGCTAAGTGAGATCAGCCAATCCCAAAAATCCAAAGGCCGAATGGTCTCTCTGATAAATGAATGATGATGCATAATGTGGGGGGGAAGAGTGGCAAGAATGTAGGAAGGATAGATAGCATAGAGGGAAGGGAGGGTTGGGGTTGGGGTGGGGGGGTAAAAATAATAACAGAGTGTGTGACAGATACCATTGCCCTGTGTACATGCATGAACACACAGATGGTGTGCCTCTACCTTGTGTACAACCAGTGAAACAATAGCTTTACTCCATTTGTGTTCAATGAATCAATAAGTAAATAAAAAAATTGTGGCTACGTATTCCCTCCCATTTTATTGCTAGGACTTATATTATAGATATATACATATGTGAATGTCCCAAATCACGAATGAATAATGTCATTACAATGTAGTAAATACTGCTGGAAATACAAAATATTGGAGCAAACTAAATGACCGAAAGACAACTAATTGCTATTTTTATTGTGATGAACTGATAGTTTTTTTGATAGTATGAGAAACACAACTGAATGTGTCCAAGTCACATAACAACATCACCTTCACAGGAGTTTTAAGTGAGTAAGCTGAAGAATGCAGAAATATTAAAGATACTTTCATTCAAATTGAGAGAATTGATACTTCAGTTAACCCCAAAGCTGAGTGACAAGTCCGAAGTTGAGACACCTCTCCAGCTTTCAAAGCCAATGATGGTCAGTCAAGTGAGACTTTGCATAGAATATGGATCCTATTGCTTGGCAGACAGAGCATCATGTTCTCTGTCATTATTCTGTAATTGTTCCCACAAATAGATGTAAGACCAACTGACTTGAAGGAGAGAGAGATGAATGATTATCAAAGTGTAAGAAATTTTAGAATTATGATAGGAAAAATATCAGTTAAGGATATTTGGCATAAGAATGAGTAGAATAAAAAGGAGAAGGTACTATTTCCTTATGCTGGATCAATACTGACCCAGAGCCTGTTCTCTAGCAGATCCTCGATGTGACTGGAAAAGGCAAATATGTTCTGGTGTTCTGAGGACTTGAATGAAAATTTTCAACATCTAGCTGAGGGAACACAAGGGGGGAAAATGAAAGAAAAACCTACCTTTTCTTCACTTTCCATGGAAATTCCTATGGAAAGTGTGATGAAAGTTTGAATATGTTGAGTGGGAAAGAATATCTTTAAAGGAAGAATTGGTGGATATGTGGGAAGGTATGCAACCTGACACCTTGTTACTGACTCCTATTTCTGCCCTTAAAGCCCATCCTCAACTTGCTGCATAGGATGTTTCCATCACCTCTGCACATGCTGAAACCGTACAGATTGAAAGTTTCCCACTGGATTCTCTGCATTTGATCTGCTTCCTGGAATTAAAGCATTAGCCAAAGTGAGATTCAGAGGCATGGAGAAGGTTAAGAGAAGGCAATGAACCATTAGTGATCATCCACCCACTTTTCTATTAATGGGATTCTGACCTGGCCTTCCACCTTGTATCCTAATCTCAGATATTAATCATGAACCCTTGAATTGATTTGGACTGATTTCATGCTCCTCTAAAAGCTTCATGGTTTTTTTCAAAAGATGTTGTGTTGCTTCCTAGGTGTACAAATAACATCCTTTCTCCAAAATATCACTAATCCACCAGTGTGGCAAAAAACTGGAGATATTCAAGTTGAAATGCACTTACTAATGAGTCAAAGGAACGTTTTTATTACATAATATTCACAATGATTTATTGTTATTCCACATTTCCATCTCCAGCAAAAGAGAACTTTAAGAACATGAGGGGGGATAACCAGAGCAGCATGTCTGAGTTCCTCCTTCTGGGGCTCCCCATTCAGCCAGAGCAGCAAGGCATATACTATGCCCTGTTTCTGGCCATGTACCTGTCCACAGTGCTGGGGAACCTGCTCATCATCCTGCTCATCGGGCTGGACTCTCGCCTCCACACCCCCATGTCCTTCCCTGATGTCTCTGTCTCCTCGGTCACAGCTCCATAGATGCTCATGAACATGCTGAGGTAGTTTCAATCCATCTCATATGCTGGGTGCATTTGCCAGAGATTGTTTTAGTTATTATTCAGAGGTGTTGACAGCTTCCTTCTGACCTCAGTGGCCTAGGACAGTTATGTGAGCATCTCTCACCCCCTACACTACACCAGAAAGATGAGACAGAGCCTCTGTTTCCTGTTAGTGGTTGTGTCCTGGATCATGCCCTTTACCATTGCCCTTGTGCACACCCTCCTCCTAGCACATCTCTTTCTGTGGAGACAACACTGCCCCACTTCTTCTGTGACCTCTCTGCCTTAGTTAAGTTGTCCACTTCAGACACTACCATCAATCAACTGATCATCCCAACTCTAGGAACAGTGGTCATTACCCTGCCTTTCATATGTATCCTGGTCTCTTATGGCCACTTTTGGGTCACCATCCTGAGAAGATCATCCATCCATCCAGATGATCTGTAAGACTTTGTCCAGATGTGGCTTCCACCTCTCTGGTGTTTCTCTGTACTGTGGAGGAACTATTGCCCTCTACTTTGTCCCTTCATCTAATAGCATTAATGACAAAGATGCAATTGTGTCTGGGTTGAACACTCTGCTCACCCCCATGCTGAATCCCTTTATCTACAGTCTGAGGAATTCACATATCAAAAGAGCTCTGGGAAATGTCCTGAGTAGATTATTTTTGGTATGGTGGGCTCTGTCTTCCCAATTAATGGACATAAGGCTTTCACCTGTATCGTGTACTCTCTAAATTGCTCTTTTCCAGCCAATTTTTTATTAATTTATTTTTTTGTAGTGCACATTGAAACCAGAGTCATGCATACACTAATCAAGTCCTCTGCTCCTGGGTTATACCCTCAGTCCTCTTTCATGGTAACCTTGATGTGAACATCTTTCTTCAATTGTGTTTCACTGGGAGTATAAGGTCTGAGTTGAATTGTCTGGTTAATCGTTAACATTTTTTTTTCAAACATGTATGCACAACTACCTTCTGCTAAAATTTTCTTTTTGTAGTGTTTTAGTAAGCATTTTCACTGCCATGACCTAAAGGCGCAATAAGAACCACTTAGAACAAGACTCAGAGTGCCAGTGTCCAGGATAACTCTGCCTTACTCTGTTTAGCAGACCTTCATACTGGACATCACAGCTCCTGCCACCTAGAATTCCAAATGGGTTCTTGGTACATTCTCACTCCTTGGCAGTGACTAACTTCTGGGGGTTGGCACTCACTGACCTATTGAAAAGAAAAGAAAAAGAGGTCCTTGGGTTTGGAGAATCAAAAAAGGATAAAATTATCTGCAAGCGTATCTGATCTTCAGAGAGAGTATAGACAGTGAAGGTCATTTTAAGGAGGTTCCCTTCCCAGCTCTCACTGAATCTGCAGGGAAGTACATGGAACTTCTTCTCCCAGGCCTGCCCAATATGTGGGATGCCAACCTCCTTTCTGCTCAGATTGTGTATTTCCCCACCAGCAGAGTCTGCTTTTCTCTTTTAACAATATTTTTATTAGTGCATAATAAATATACATAATATTGGGGCTCATCTTGACATAACCATACATGCATGGATTATGATTTTCTCCTTTTCAATCACTAGTACTTGCACCTTCTCTCCCCTCTTCTCTTCTCCTGTTCACCTTCTTCTACTCTACTGGTAGCCCTTGCATGTTTTATTATCTTTTATTGGAAATTTATAGATATAAATGTAAAGATGAATTTTACCTTGGAATATTCATATTTTTCCGTAGCATAATCTGGTCATTTTCATTCTGAAGTTCCTCACTGTTGTCATCCCTCCTCCATTCCCCCCTCTTCCTTCCTCTACTTCACAGACACCCCTTGTATTTTCACAGGTCCTTCCCCTACTCTTTTCCCCTCATGTTGCTCTAGCTTCCACATATGAGAGAAAACACTTGATACTAGGTTTTTTGAGTTTGGCTTATTTCTCTTAGCATGATGTTGTCCTGTTTCATCCCTTTACCAGCAAGTGCTGTAAGTTCACTCACCTTTATGGCTAACTATCATTGTGTATTTAACACAATTTTAAAATCCATTCATCTGCTGATAGGCACCTGGCCTGGCTTTATAACTTGGTTATTGTGAATTGTATTGCTATAAACTGCAGTGTGCCTGTATCACTATTGTGTGCTTATTTTAGTTCTTTTGGATAAATACTGAAGAGTGGGAGAGTAGGGTCTTATGGTAGCTCTATTCCTAGTCTTTTGAGGCATCTCCATACTTCTTTCCAAAGTGATCGTACTAATTTGCAGTCACACCAACAATGAAAAATTGCATTTTTGCCCCCACATTCTCACCAGCATTTATTATTATTTCTATTCTTTTCTTTTGAACTCACAGTGATTCTTTTATTCATTTCTCCATTCAAAAATGAACAAAATATTCTGTGGTACTTCAGTACCACACTCTCAATGCACTATCTTTAAATTAGATTCTACTCTCCTGTATACCTAAAAGAACAAATAAAAATTCTTTATAAAATAGCAATAGATCCTCAAAGAATATCAGAGAGCTTTCTGAAAGTTACTCAGTGTCAATCAGAGGAACAAAAGCTCAGAGCCATGTGCTTGTAATTTGGGGGATCTTTTTGGACAGTGAGACTGACATGTAAGAAAGAGAAGAACACACCAACATAGCATCCATTAGCATCCACGCTCTCGCCCAACTTCATTCCAACTGAATTCCCATCAAGCAACAGTGATAGCAATGTTGGGATGGGAAAGGTTTGAAGGGTCATTGGACAGATATTTAAAATATCTAGAAATGTATACACTCTTCCAGTCTTTAAATGAAAGAGAGGATTATTTTTTGTATTCTTGATACAAATAATAACTAAAGAGATAACTAACTAAATAACTAAAGAGGGAGAATATCTCAATGCAAATTTGATCTGAATTTCCCTGATTGTTAGGAATGTTGAACATTTTTTTCATGTATTTTTTTTTCTGGCCATTTGTATTTTTTCTTTTGGGAAATGTCTGCTTAGCTCTTTTGCCCTTTTATTGGTTGGGTTATTTGGTTGGGGTTTTTTTGGTCTTTTTTTAATATCCATTTTGGATATTAATTCCCTACTGGGAAGATTGTCTCCCATTCTGTAGGCTCCCATGCTCTGGTTTCCTTTGCTGTGCAGAAACTTTTAAATTGGAATCTGTCCCATGACTAATTCTTGGTTTTATTTCTTGATCTTTTAGGGGTCTTGTTAAGAGAATTGGTGCTTGTGCCAATATGATGAAATGCTGAGTCTGCGTTTTCTTCTAACAGTTGTGGAGTTTCTCCTCAAGTTCCTATGTTTTTGATCCACTTTGAGTTGATTTTTGTGTAGGGTGAAAGATAGGAATCTAATTTCATTCTTCTACAAACAGATAACCAATATCCCCAGCACCATTTGCTAAAAACCTATCTTTTCTCCAGCATGATCCTGGTACCTTTGTTGGTTATCAGATGACTGTATGAATGTTGAAACTGTATATTGAAACTCAGTTGAAACTGTTAAGAATGTGGGTAACTGTCTTCTATTGGTCTTCATGTCTGTTTTGGTATTAATGCCACGCTTCTTTGGTTAGTATAACTCTGCAGTATAATTTGAGAATAGGTATTGTGATGCCTCCAGCATCATTCTTCTTGATCAGTATTATATTGGCTTTTTTGGGGGGGGAGGGTCTTCATTCTTCCAAATGAATTTTAGGACTGTTTTTTCTAGTTTTATGAAAAATCCTCTTGGTATTTTTATGGAGACTGCATTGAATATGTATAAAGCTTTTGATAGCATGTCATTTTGGCAATACTAATTCTGTCTATCCAAGAACGTGGGAAGTCCACCCATTTTCTAAGGTCTTCTTTAAGTTCTTTCTTCTTGTTCTATAGAGGTCTTTCACCTCCTTGGCTAGAGTAATTCCAAATTATTTTATTTTTTGAGATTATTATGAATTGAATAATCTTCCTGATTTCTTCTCAGTTTAATTATTGGAGTGTAGGAAAGGAATTGATTTATGTATGCACATCTTATATCCTGTTGTTGTGCTGAATTTGTCAGGTCTATAAGTCTTCAGGTGGAGTTTTTTGGGTCTTCTGGATATAGAATCACGTTAGTAGCAAGCAGATAACTTGAGCTCCTATTTTCCTATTTACATCCTTTTAATTTCCTTCTCTTGCCTGATTGTCCTGGCTAGAGTTTCAAGGACTATGTTGAATAGGAGTAGTGAGAGTGGACAACCTTGTCTTGTTTTTGTATTTAGAGGAAATTGCCGAGGTCCAGCCTAGCAGGGGTCGTGGCACAGCTTGGTGAGGGGAAGGCCTCGGCGATGAGAATAAAGCGACACAGACTCAAAGATCTGAGGCTTAGTTTTAACTTTACTGCTTCACAGCTAAATGGTAAAACAGCACTACTCCTGTTTCACACACGACCTATATTTATCAATACATTCAGCTTGAGTGCATTCTTCTGAGGTTACATGGGGGGGGTGGTACAAACTCTAATGGAATGTGATAGACATAAGTAGAATCAAAACAAATCAAATTCTACCTTTCTAAACCATTAGCTGGTTCTGGATTTCATCTTACTAGGAACAATAAAAGTCGAGGCCATCCTCATAAACTGTATAGGATTTGACACGTCATGGTTTAAAGTTATGTCAAGGATAATGAACAGTTGTACTTAGACATCTCTGGGAGCCTGAAACATAAATACCTTTTGACCTGTCTATAGTATACAAAGTGGAACTTCCTTCTGCTAATAGTTTATTGACACCTAAGATACAGCTTCCCATTAATCTTATATGCAATCCACTGAGGTCCCTGAACTGTGAAAACAGTTGCCCTAAGAGGGGGACACATCCTGGTTTGGGCTAAAGCAGACAGGAAGTATGGCTGCATTAAGCTAACTGAGAGCAGTGGAAAATAACTCTTGTTGATCTGACCCACAACATTTTTCCTGTTTGCTTAAGGTAATAGTAATATGAAATCAATTAACTTGAGCAGTGTTGTTTTTATGTTCCAAATCACTTAATGTTTGATCATCTACTGAAATCTTTACCAATACCAATAAGGAATAACACAAAAACAAGAAAGAGCATGCCACGTCCACATTTCCCAGAAGATTAGACTGTGCAAAAATCTTCATTATTCCCAGTGGAACCTTGTCAAGCACTGAGGGGAATAGTGGTGGGCATGGCAGGAAATGCTTTCTGTTTTTCTCCATTTGGTATGATGTTGGCTTTGAGTTTTTTTATATAGCCTTTACAATATTGAGGTAAATTCCTTCTATCTCTAACATCTGATCTCTACTAAACAGACTATAAGCTATTTAAATTTCTTAACAATTCTTTGCTGAAATTTTTTCTTGGGAATCCTATCAACCCTGGAATAGAACTGAAACTTTCCATTGTGTCAGAAGATGCCTTACATACTCAGATGTTCAATAATGCACAAAACTACATGCTTCCCAGTTTGCCCATGGTCTGGAATTTTCTCTGTTCCTCAAATGCCCCAACCATGGTCTCTCCAAACATATCACTAGAAAGCCCATTTTTATAATCTTCTTGTGACAGGTTCTTCTATTAAGAACTTCTTTTAAAGAACAAAAGAATAGGCATCCTTATCATAGTAGATTCCCATAGTAGATTCCTCATAGTAGATTCCCAAGGTTCCTTCCATCCAAATCATGACTATAAATTCTGATTCTATTTCTCTGAAATTTTCCTACAGATAATTGTGCTATCATACCAAATGACATATAAATAACATTATTTATTGCAACATTGTTGGAAATAGAAAATATTATGAACAACTTATATTGCCATTTTCATTGGGATAAAGTGATTGTTAATCACATGGTAATGAGGAACATAACTAAACATACTTCATCTCAGGTCACAGATCCCAATAACAGTATTTTTAGCATAGTGAGGTTATCAGTATTGGGAATATAAAGATAATTTAAATCACATTGGGGAAATGGGTACCTCAATGGAAACTTTAGTTTACCCCCAAACAAGTGTCTGCAGGTCTCCAATGCAGAGACCTTGTGATTAAATCATTCTATGTATAGAATATGTGTTCTAATGTTTGGTAGACACATCATCATGTTCTCTTTACCTATTATTCTGTGATTGTTCACATGGATAAGTCTATGACCAACTGACTCAAAATAGAAAGATGGAAGAATGATCAGCACAGTTAAAAATTTTAGAAATATGACAAGAAAATGCCAGTGAAGAATCAGTGGAATACAAACTGGGTTATGGACCAGGAAAGGGATGAGGAGGTTTTATTTGTTGATGCTAGACATTTACAAAGAATTTCACTGCTATTCTTAGTGCTCTGATGACTTCATGAAGAATGATCTGCTTTGAACTGAGGAAATATACAATGTAGGATTTGGAAGAGACCATACATTTTTCCACATTCCAGAAAAATTCCTATAGAAAGACTGATGGAATATTGAAAATGTTGAGTAAATTGTTGAGTGAAATTTTTTAATGGAAAAACGTATGGATATATTTAAAGGTAGGTCACTAGATATTTTATGACCTTAGTCATGGATTCATTCCCTTAATGCTCAAAATCAGCACAAGTGGTTCTCTGAACTTGATCTAACTCATGGATGTATAGCATTAGCTTTGTGTTTCATAGGCTTGGGGAAGGCAAGAAAGGCCATCCGATTAGGCATTACCCAGTGGTTTCTATTGACTGGTTACTGACCAGGACTAGAACCTAATATCAAAAACTCAGATTTCCATTATGAAATCATGGACTCCTAAAGTTTCAAGCATATCTGATCTGATAATCATTCAAATATTTTGTGTTTTCTCCAAATGATGCTGAGTTGGTTCCAGGGGAATAAAATTGATCTTTTTCCAGAGCATCTCCAGCTAACTAGTGTGGAAAACACCTTGAAATATTTGAAATAAAATGCACATACTGACTAGTGCTACATTTTATTGTGCAGTACTACAAAGACTTCTCATTTTTTCATATGTCCAACTCTTTTTCATCTCCAACAAAAGAGAACTTGAAGAACACGAGGAGGGATAACCAGAGCAGTGTGACTGATATTCTCTTCCTGGATCTCCCCGTGTATCCAGAGGAGCAAAGCATGTAGCCTGTTCCTGGGCATGTACCTGACCACAGTGCTTGGGAACCTGCTCATCATCCTGCTCATCAGGCTGGACTCTCGCCCCCAATCCCCATGTACTTCTTCCTCAACTACTTGGCTTTCACTGACATCTCTTTCTCATTTGTCACTGTCCCAAAGATGCTCATGGACATGCTGACATATACTGGATGCCTTTCACAGGTATATTTCTTCTCATCATTTATGGGTCTTGACAGCTTCCCTCTGACATCAATGCATATGACAGATGTATGGCCATATGCCACCCACTCAACCATACCATGATGATGAGTCAGAATCTGTTTCCAGCTAGTTGTGTCTTGGGTTTTATCCTCTACCAATTCCCTTGTGCACACCCTCTTTCTAGCCTGTCTCTCTTTCCTGGGAGAAAACACCCTGCAGCACTTCTTCTGTGAGCTCTCTTCTGTACTCAAGCTGTCCAGCTCAGATACCACTGTCAATGAGCTGGTCATTCTCATTATAGGATCAATGGTCATAACTGTGCCATTTATATGCATTTTGGTCTCTTATGGCCACATTGGGGCCACTGTCCTAAGAAGACCCTCAATCACGGGGGTCTACACAACATTGCCCACATGTGGCTCCCACCTCTCTGTGGTTTCATTGTACTATGGAGCAATTATTGGGCTATATTTTCTGCCCTCATCCAATAATGCCAGTGAACAGGATGTCATTGTGTCTGTGTCTACAGTCTGTCACCCCATGCAGAATCCCTGCATCTACAGTCTGAGGAATCAAGATATGAGAGGAGCTGTGAGAAGCATCCTCAGGAGAGGAGCATTGTCAGCATGAAGGACTTTTTTTTGCATTATGGATATTATAACTTCTCAGTCCCCTACATGCAACATTTTCTCTCTGAATGGCTGTTTCTTGGTGATTCCTGATGTGTGAGTCTTTATTCAGCCTCGCTTCACTTTGAATTCAGATTTTGTCTCTGTATAATTTTCTTGTGGATCTTAGAGTCTCAGGAAAGATTTTCACAAACACGTCTGCACATTGTTACTTTTCACTTAGTGCCCTTGTCCTACCAACTTTGGAATTTTTATGTAGTCAGAGCCATTGTACTTTTAAAAACCTGGATGGCTTTCTTTTTACAGCAACACTTTTTACTCTCACGAGATAACACATTTAATTAGAAATTAAGTTTTTCATGAATTGTATTTATCCTCCCATTTTTATTTTAAAATTGACATATAAGATGTACATATGTACACTCTCTTGTTGATTTATATATATTTTTCCTTGTATATATTATATAATATTCAAATGAAGGTAGGCATATTTATTTTTCAAATATTTGTAATTTATTGTGCTGAAGTCATTCCCAATGCTCTTATAACTTTTTTGAAATATGCAGCTACAGTATCATTATAGTTAGTCAAGCGACAGTACAATAAAACACAGAATTATGTAACTAGCTTACAATTAATCAATCAACTTCTCTCTGTCCCTCCTTCTCCCATGTTCTCATCAGCGATTTAAAATTCCTTATTCAATAGCAATTATTTAAATTACTTTACTAGAGATATGGTGAATATTTAGTTATTTTACTAAAGAAATGGTAACCAGGTACATAATCTTTCTTTTCTCAAGAAAAGATGGCCTGGTCATAAATGTGAGATGGGCTGATGCAAAAAGCCATTGTAAATTTTCCAAACAAAATAAATACAGGACAAAGTGTGAAAAGAAACTTGGTTGGAACACTCAAGGATCTAGAAAGTTCAACAGGGTGTGAGATACAGTATCAGTTGGAGGGATTTTTGAAAGAACTGCCAGGTGGTGTGGTAATTATGGAAAATTGGTCCACTCTGCTCTGGGGGTTCAGGTTCTGTAGGTGTTGGCTGAAGAACTGGGGGGAGGATGTGAGGCAGTGTAGGCCGTCTGAACAGACTTCACATAGGACTTCAGTGCAGTTTAATCCATCTGAAATTTATAGCAAATGAAAAAAGCTACTTTCTTGCCCAACTATACAAATGTAGTGTCCCATTTCTTCAAATGAATTAGTGAAGCATTTTCTTTAGGGCTTAAGAAACTGCCTCTGCTCCAGGCAAAGGCACTAAACCCCTTCCTCTAAGCTGATCAGTGTGAAAGATGTTTCTATGTTTATTATTTCCATTACTATTTGATGAAAGGACAAAATTACAATTTAAGAAAGATTATATCAAGCAAGTGTCACTAATCTAGCAACATTTGGAGGAAGTGGAACTCGGGTTACTGGGTGATATGAAATGCTGAGACCTGTAAGCCACATGAATATTTCTCAAACCTCAGAAATATTTTACCCAACAAAGAGGGAAATGAGAGGGGGAGAGGGAGGGGTATGGAAAATGTTGGAATGGGACAGACATACATGTATGGTTACGTGAATGGTATGAATGTACATCATGCACAACCATAGAAATGAAAATTTGTACCCCATTTGTGTATAATGAATCAAAAGGAAGTCTGTAAAAACTTAAAAAATAAAAATTGAAAAAAGAAAATACACACACAAAGTAAGATTTTACCCATTTAACTTGAATTTTACTTGAGTCTTACAAACATTCCAAAATAGTTATAAATGAAACAACATGACAGATATCAGACTCAGCCCAGTGCAGACTCCTGAGACTTCTGTACCTGGTACATCAGCCCTGAGTGCTCCTGTGGGACCTCTACCCAGGGGGCAGCCAGCACAGAGCAGAGGTGGGAGACTTCAGTGAGTGGTAGTGGGCACAGTGGATACTTGAGTCTTCCACTTGGGGAGGCTCAGCTCAGAGGTTTGGGTTCAGTCCAGCCAAGTCCCATGAGACTTCCAGGTCCGGGAGGCAGGCACAGAGAGAGGAATCAGGCTCAGTCCAGCATAGACTCCAGAGACTTCTGCAACTGGTACATCAGCCCTGAGTGCTCCCGTGGCACTTCCACTCAGGGGAAGCCACCAGGATGGCCAGCCCAGAGGTCCAGACATACCCTGGCCTGGCCCCAGCCCACAGTCCAGTGTTATTGAAGACTAGTTGGTGAGGTATTGGAAACCTCCATGGACACCACAAGTCTATAGGGGGAAGCTGCTATACCTCAGATTCTCACAGATAGAGGGGAAGATACATGAGCAACATGAGAAAACCTCAGATTCTCACAGATAGAGGGGAAGATACATGAGCAACATGAGAAATTGTCCCAAACAAACCTAGATGCATATGAATTCAATGATAGCAGTGAAGAAGAAATGTCAGAAAGGGAGTTCAGAGTGTACATAATTAAAATGATCAGAGAAGCAAATGATGTGATGAGAGAGCAAATGCAGGCAATGAATGATCCCACCAATCAACAGTTAAAAAAACAGTTACAGGAAGCTAAAGATCATTTCAATAAAGAGATAGAGGTTCTGAAAAAACCAAACTGAACTCCTTGAAATGAAGGAAACAATAAACCAAATTAAAAACTTAATTGAAAGTGTAACCAACAGGCTAGATCACCTGGAGGACAAACCTCAGACATTGAAGACAAAATATTTAATCTTGAAAACAAAAATGACCAAACAGAGAAGATGGTAAGAATTCATGAACAAAGCCTACAAGAATTATGGGATATCATGGAAAGACCAAATTTGAGAATTATTGGGATTGAGGAAGGCACAGAGATACAAACCAAAGGAATGAATAATCTATTCAATGAAATAATGTCAAAGAATTTCCCATGTCTGAAGAATGAAATGGAAAATCAAATACAAGAGTCTTATAGGACACCAAATGTACAAAACTACAACAGATCAACACCAAGGCACATTATAATGAAGGTACCTAACATACAAATCAAAGACAGAATTTTAAAGGCTGCGAGAGAAAACAATCAGATTACATTCAGGGGGAAAACAATACCGTTATCAGCAGATTTCTCAACACAGATCCTAAAAAGCAAGAAGGACCTGGGACAACATACTTCAAGCTCTGAAAGGAAATGGATGCCAACCAAGAATATTATACCCAGCAAAACTTACCTTCAGATTTGAAGATGAAATAAAATTCTTCCATGATAAACAAAAGCTAAAAGAATTGACAAATAGGAAGCCAGCACTACAGAACATTCTCAGCAAAATATTCCATGAGGAAGAAATGAAGAACAACAATGTAAGTCATCAATGGGAGGAATTCCCCTAAAGGAATAGCCAAATAAAGGAGAAGCCAAGTCAAGTTAAAAACCAAAAATAAGCCATAATGATTGGGAATACAAATCGTATCTCAATAATAACCCTGAATGCTAATGGCTTGAACTCATCAATCAAAAGACATAGACTGGCAGATTGGATTAGAAAGAAAGACCCAACAATATGCTGCCTCTAAGAGATGCATCTCATAGAAAAAGATACCCACAGACTAAAGGTGAAAGGTTGGGAAAAGACATACCATGCACATTGAATCAGTAAAAAAGCAGGGGTTTCCATCCTCATATCAGATAAAGCAGACTTCAAGCCAAAATTAGAATGGATGAAGAAGGACATTTCATACTGCTTAAGGGAAGCATAAATCAGCAAGACATAATGATCATAAGTATTTGTGCCCCAAATAATGATGCATCCATGTACGTCAATCAAATTCTTCTTAATTCCAGGATCCAAATAGACCACAACACAATAATACTGGGTGACTCTCACCATTAACACACTTCTCTCACCATTGGAAAGATCTTCCGAGCAAAAATTGAACAAGGAAACCATAGAACTCAATAACACATTTGACAATTTAGACTTAACAGACATACATAGAATATTCCATCCATCAATAAATGAATACACTTTCTTCTCAGCAGCTCATGGATCCTTCTCTACAATAAACCATATGTTATGCCACACAACTACTCTTAGCAAATACAAAAAATTAGAGATACTACCTTGCATTCTATCAGACCATAATGGAATGAAATTAGAAATCAATGATAAAATAAAAGACAGAAACTAATCCAATACCTGGAGATTAAACAATATGCTATTGAATGATGCATGGATCACAGAAGACACTAGGGGGGAAGATAAAAAAATTCTTAGAGGTCAACAAGAACAAAGGTACAACATACCAACATCTCTGGGATACTATGAAAGCAGTGCTAAGAGAAAAATTAATTGCATGGAGCACATTCAATAAAAGAATGAAAAGTGAACAAATGAATGACCTCATATTACAGCTCAAAGCCCTAGAAAATGAGGAACAGTTCATCACCAAAAGTAGTAGAAGACAGAAAATAATTAAAATCAGAGCAGAAATCAATGAAATTGAAACAAAAGAGACAATTCATAAAATTGACAAAACAAAAAGTTGGTTCTTTGAAAAAATGAACACAATTGATAAGCCCTTAGCCACATCACTGAAGAGACGGATAGAGAAAACTCGAATTACTAAAACTCCTGATGAAAAGGGAAATATCACAACAGACAGTATTGAAATACAAAACATAATTAGAAGTTATTTTGAAAATTTATACTCCAACAAAATAGAAAACCTTGAAGACACCAACAGGTTCCTAGAGGTACATGAGCCACCCAAACTGAATCTGGAGGACATACATAATTTGAATAGATCAATTTCAAGCAATGAAATAGAAAAAGTCATCAAGAGCCTACCAACAAAGAAAAGACCAGGATAAGATGGATTCTCAGCTGTGTTCCACAAGACCTTCAAAGAAGAGATCATTCCAATACTCCTCAAAGTATTCCATGAAACAGAGGAGGAAGGAACCCTTCCAAACTAATTCTATGAAGCTAATGTCACCTTGATACCAAAAACCAGACAAAGACACATCAATAAAAGAACATTTCAGACCATTATCCCTAACAAAATTTTAGCTAATTGTATATAAAACATTTTAAATAGATAGTGCGCCATGATCAAGTGGGTTTCATTGCAAGGTTGCAAGGTTGGTTGAACATCCAGAAATCAATAAATGTAATTCATCACATCAACAGACCACATGATTAAGAACCACATGATTATTTCAATAGATGCAGAAAAAGCATTTGATAAAATACAGCACTGCATCATGCTCAAAACACTAGAAAAAATAGGGATAGTAGGAACGTTCCTTAACATTGTAAAGGCTATCTATGCTAAGCCCAAAGTCAACATCATCCTAAATGGAGAAAAATTGAAAGCATTCCCTCTGAGAACTGGAATAAGGCAGGGATGCCCTCTTTCACCACTTCTATTCGATATCGTCCTTGAAACTCTATCCAGAGCAATTAGACCGACCAAAGATATTAAAGGGATACAAATATGAAAAGAAGAGCTCAAATTATTCTGATTTGTTATGTCATGATTCTCTATTTAAAGGAGACAAAAAATTCCACCAGAAAACTTCTGGAACTCATAAATGAATTCAGTAAATTAGCAGGATATAGAATTAATGCTCATAAATCAAATGCATTTTTATTCATAATTGATAAATCTTCTGAAAGAGAAATTAGGGAAACTACCCCATTCACAATAGCCACAAAAAATAAAATATTTGGGAATCAATATAACAAAAGAGGTGAAAGACCTCTACAATGAGAACTACAGAACACTAAAGAAAGAAATTAAAGAAAATCTTAGAAGATAGAAAGATCTCCCATGTTCTTGTATAGGCAGAATTAATATTGTCAAAATGGTCATACTTCCAAAAGTGCTACACAAATTCAATGCAATTCCAATTAAAATCACACTGACTGACCACACAGAAATAGAGCAAGCAATCATGAGATTCATTTGGAGGAGTAAGAGACCCAGAATAGTTAAAACAATTCTTAGTAAGAAGAGTGAAGCAGGAGGTATCACCATACCAGACCTTCAACTATACTACAGAGCAATAGTAACAAAAACAACATGGTATTGGCACCAAAATAGACAGGTATATCAATGGTACATAATAGAGGACATAGAGACAAACTCACATAAATACAGTTTTCTCATATTTGACAAAGGTTCCAAAAACATACAATGGAGAAAAGATAGCCTCTTCAACAAATGGTGGTGGGAGAACTGGAAATCCATACGCAGCAAAATGAAACTAAACCCTTATCTCTCACCCTGCACAAAATTCAACTCAAAAAGGATCAAGGACCTAGGAATTAGACCAGAGACCCTGAACCTTATAGAAGAAAAAGTAGGTCCAAATCTTCATCATGTTGGCTTAGGACCAGATTTCCTTAACATGACTCCTAAAGCACAAGAAATAAAAGCAGGAATCAATAATTGGGATACAGTCAAACTAGAATATTCTTACTTTTTCTCAGCAAAGGAAACAATCAGCAATGTGATGAGAGAGCCTACAGAGTGGGAGAAAATCTTTGCCACACACACTTCAGATAGAGCACTAATCTCCAGGATCTACAAAGAACTCAAAAAACTTTACCCCAAGAATACAAATTACCCAATCAATAAATGGGGTAAGGAAATGAGCAGACACTTTACAGAAGAAGATCTACAAGCAATCAACAGATAAATGAAAAAATGTTTAACATCTCTAGTTATAAGAGAAATGCAAATCCAGACCACCATAAGATTCCATCTCACCCCAATTAGAATGTCTATTATCAAGAATACAAGCAACAACAGGTGTTGGAGAAGATGTGGGGAAAAAGGTACACTCATACATTGCTGGTGGGGTTTTAAATTAGTGCAGCCACTCTGGAAAGCAGTGTGGAGTTTCCTTAGAAAACTTGGAATGGATCCACCATTTGACCCAGCTATCCCACTCCTTAGCCTATACCCAAAGGACTTAAAACCAGATTACTACAGTGATGCAGCCACCTCAAGGTTCATAGCTGCCCAATTCACAATAGTTAAATTGTGGAACCAACCTCGATGCCCTTCAATAGATGAATGGATAAAGAAACTGTGGTATATATACACAATGGAATATTACTCAGCCATAAAGAAGAATCAAATTATGGCATTTGCAGGTAAATGGATGATGATGGAGACTGTTATGCTAAGTGAGATCAGCCAATCCCCCAAATCCAAGGGCCGAATGGTCTCTCTGATAAGTGAATGATGATGCATAATGTGGGGAGGAAGGGTGGCAAGAATGGAGGAAGGATAGATAGCATAGAGGGAAGGGAGGGGTGGGGGCGGGTGGGGGGGTAAAAATAATAACAGAATGTGTGACAGACATCATTGCCCTGTGTCCATGTATGAATGCACAGATGGTGTGACTCTACTTTGTGCACACCCAGAGAAACAATAGGTGTACTCCATTTGTGTTCAATGAATCAAAATTAAATATATTTAAAAAATAGATAAATAATTCATAAAGTTGCCTCCTCCAGAAGTGTATATAAATTATACAATATTATATTTAGTTTCCTAGGGTTCATTTTTGTGAGAATTTTGTCCCTATGAAATTCATCTATATATTTTCATCTTCCACTTTGAAACCATGTCAGGCTTATCTCCTCAATTTTAGTATCCATTTTTTGTTTCAGCATTTTGCTCTAATGAAAAATATGCTAGCAACATTCCTGTGCATGCACCCAAGGTGCCTATGCAACAGATCCAGCAAATTGTATTCTCGTGAAAATAACTGGACTGTAAGATATGCATTTATTGAGCTATCACTGCTGAATTATTCTACAAATAGTTACACCAAGAAGCCTGTCTGAAGAAGTTACATATGAAATCATTGCAACTTCATGACATCATAGAAAAGGCAAAATAATGAGATAATAAAATGACCAGTGGACGCTGACACTTTAGGGGATGGGAGGGATGAGTAGGAGCAGCAAAGAGAACGGGCAGAAATTTAGATTAGAAATTTATTCTGCGTGATGCTGTAGCAGTGGGTCCCTGTCACTGTGCATTAGTCAAAAACAATGAAACAAACAACACAAAGGGAAGTCATCACAACTGTACAGCACAAAGTATGAACTCTAATGTGAACTATGGATTTCAGTTAATGATGTAACAATTTTGGTTCAAATTATCATAACAATGGAAGATGTCAATAGAGGAACTGTGGCCAGGCATTGGGAAAACAGCTGGATGAATACTTCCTGTTCATTGTTTTCTATAATCTTAAAGCAAATCTTAAAAATCTTTTTAAAAAATTATAGTAGTTTTAACCGGTATCCACAGAATTCCTCTTCTTTTACCTCTTAAACAACATGTGGTATGGACAAGGAGATTTTAAAAATCTCCATTTTGCAAGTGTTGCAAATGACAAATTAAATGTCACGTGCTTTTCCTTTCTACTTCACTGACCATCAATGCAGTGAGCACCTGACACTAGGTTCCCTGGCTCTTTGGACAGAGATGGCTGGCTATCCACCCAGATTTCACCATTTGTGAAGCTTCACTGGAGGGAGCTGCTACATTTTCCCCTAATCTAGGTGAGTCTCAGTGACATTGTTCCTAGTGGAAGAAAATATGTTATTTCTTGCTCAAGATTTCTACAAACACATGAATCTACTCATCTATTGGATGGAAGCAGATCATCCTCAGTGCTTAGAAATAAGGAAGCCTAGTCCCTGAATTACCAGATAGTGAAAATTCATCTACCCACTAGGAGACCTGCCCTCTACCATTACAGCAACCATCATTACCCTTGCTGCTAAAAATTCCTTCATGTGAAATAAGTGATCATGTCTTTCGTTTGCCTTTCTATCAGGTGGTTTGTCTTTTACATATTGGATTGTAGACTGTCTTCATATAATGTGGATACTAGTCCTTTGTCCTTTGTAAACAATGCAAATGTCTTCCATAATTTTTATATTGTTACTTTAAAAATGTGCATCAATGTCTCAATTTTAATGTGCTTAAAGTAATTAACTATTTGTTTGATGTTCTTGATTTTACTGTGATTCTTTGAGGAAATCACCTTGCAATGGCCACCTTAGTCTTTTCTAGACACTAAGGAAGAAACTTGGCATCAGGAAAAGCAGAGTCTGATGAAGATCGACTTGTATTTCTTTTCAAGAAAATGCCTTTCATTTGCATCTAGTTGAGATATCCCAGTGAAATCCCTTCTAGCACAATTCCATATTAACACCAGTTCAACACACCGAAAGCTTTATGAGCAATTGAGTTCTGCAAGATATTGTCAGAGTCTAGGGGATGTTTGTGTCTATGCAAAATAGGAGTCAATTGAACCCCTTGAGAAACACATGCACCCAATCTAATTGATACCGTGTGAGAAGAAACTGAGCTAGATTTCATCAGTCAGCACATAACTACACATATGTTTTGATAATTATTCAACATTACCCAATAGAACAGCAGTTGGATAGTCCCAGCCCTGGATAGAGTTTTGAAGATTTGCCCAGTGAGTCAGATCACTGTGCTTCAATCAAATACCTCCGAGGTATGAAAATTAAGCATATAGGGGCAGAGGCCCTGCAGCAGACACCACTGAGGCCACCTGGAGGTCTTCTCCGTGGGGCGGGTGCAGCCGACCCTGAGGCCACTTCCCCAGGTGCCCAGAGGGCTTTTCTCCAGGCGCTGCTGCTGCTGCTGCTGTTCCTGTTGTCACAGTCGCCGTCCCCTGGAGGTCTGCTGCCCTCAGCACGGCATCAGTCCCCCGGCTGCCATCTACACTGCTGCTGACACCCTGCCACCATAGCCAATGCCACTCCCTGGAGGTCACCTGGAGTCTCCTCGCTGGGTGCTCCTGCAGCTGCAGCCACAGCCACTGCAACGCCATTGCTGCCACAGTCCGTCCACCTGCTGCCAACACCATGTCCTCTGCAGCTGCTGGTGACCCCTGCCTGCTCCTACCACTTCCACCACTCCCCAGAGGTTCACTGCCAGGGAGACTCCAGGTTTGGTTGCACTGGACCATGTCCATTTTGAGACACCAGCCAGAGCCTGGGGTTGGTTTGGGGTGCCAGTGTGTTTCTGCCACTGCCATGTTGGGGTGCAGCTGTCCCTCTCTGGGGACGCTGGCCAGGACCTGGGGTGCCTACGGGTTTGGCTGCCACTGGGGTCTTCCTCCTGGGAGTGAGGCTTGCCACCATCTAGTTACTCTCTCTCAGGTTTGCTGATCCCTGGTTCTCTCTCCAGATTCCAGTGGCATTGAGAACTTGGGACTGCAACATGGCTGAACCCCAGACATCTGAGGCCCAGATTTGTGAGAAAGTGACTGGGGCTGCCAGGGTCTGTCTGGACCAGTCAGTCTTGTGGCAAGTCAGAGGCAGGGCTGAGAAGCATTTGGACACTGGCAGAGAGACAGTTTTTCAATTTTTGACCGAGATTCATTTTATTTTTTTTATTTTTTTCTCTTGCTTTTTTTCCCCCATTTTTGGGGGGGGTTTTTTTTTTTTTTTTTTTTTTTTTTTTTTTTTGTGTGTGTGTGTGTGTGTGTGTGCATCAGTTTGTTGAAGACGGTGATATATGCATGGTGTTTTGCATTTTTGTTGTATATTCTATATATTCTTATGTCCCTAATTTTTTTCTTCTCTTTATATGTATTCTCCCTCTTGCTTGTCTGTCTTTCTGTCTTCCCTTTCTACCTTTTCTCCACCTAACAGCCAATCTCTGTTGGTTCCTCATTCACTATTTCCTGCGGATTTTTGCTTCTGACTTCTCTCTTTATCCCTCATGAACATCACATCCTGCACTGTTTCTGTTCCTTCTTTGTTCATTATTGGAGAGTGTAAATCCATTTGGCAAATTTTCTGTTTGTGTGGTGGACAGTGATTGAGCTCATCATTGCTGTTTACATTGAGATGGCAGTGGATGCCTTGCTGGGAACTATTAGATTTTGGGCTGTACATTGTTTGCACTGGGTGTTGTTGATATTGGTCTCCCTCTTAAAGGCAGGATGCTGGAATCTTCAGGGACAATATAGGTGCACAGGGCAGAATCTGCACTGCCTCAGACCCATACAGTTAGATGGGAAAACACACAAGCAATATAAAAAAACAAGGGAACAAATGCCACAAACAAAGCAAGATGCCCCAATAAGAGAAGCCACTGACAACACAATAGAAGAAATGTCCAAGAAGGAGTTTAGAAAGTACATAGTTAATCTGATCTGCTAAGTAAAAGATGGCATAATGAGTGAAGTCAAAGAGAAATCACGGAAGTGAAATATCACTTCAATAAAGACTTAGAGACTGTGAAAAAACAAACAGAAATCCTCAAAATGAAGGAATCGATAAATCAAAGCATAAATTCAATGTAAAGCATCACCAACAGGCTATAGCATTTGGATGACAAAACCTCAGACAATGAAGTCAAAGAGTTTAATATTGAAAATAAAGTTGACTATGCAGAGAACATGGTAAGAATCCATGAACAGAATTTCCAAGAATTATGGGACAATATGAAAATACCAAATTTAAGAGTTATTGGGATAGAAGAAGGAGCAAAGATACAAACCAAAGGAATGCAGTCTTTTCAATGCCATAATATCATAAAATTTCCCAAACCTAAAGAATGAAATGGAAAATCATATACAGGAGACTTACAAGACCCCAAATGTACAAAACTACAGCAGACCCACACCAAGACGCATCATAATGAAAATGACTAAAATACAGAATAAGGATGAAAACTTAAAGGCCATGAGAGAAGAAAAGCAAATTAAATACAGGGGAAAAGCAATTTGAATCTCAACTGATTTCTCTATCCAGTCCCTCAATGCTGGGAGGTCATGCAACAAATATTTCAAGCTCTGAAAGAAAACTGATGTCAACCAAGAACTTTATATCCAGCAAAATTAAGTTTCAGATTTAAAGAAGAAATAAAAACCTTATGTGATAAACAAAAGTTAAAATATTTCACAACAGGAAAGCCTGCACTACAGAACATTCTCAACAAAACATTCCATGAGGATGAATCGAAAAAAAAAGTGAAAACCAGCAAAGGGAGGAAATACACCAAAGCAATAGTTAAAAGGTAGCTAAATCAAATTAAAAGCCAGAAATGAACTAAAATGACTGGGAATACAAGTCATAACTCAGTAATAACCTGGAATATTAATGGACTAAACTCATCAATCAAAAGACATAGACTTGCAGACTGGATTAAAAAATAAGACCCAACGATTTGCTGTCTCCAGGAGACTCACCTCATAGGCAAAGACATCCAGAGACTGCAGGTGAAAGGATGGGAAAAACACATCACCCCTATGGACCATGTAAACAAGCAGGGGTTTCCATCCTCACACCAGATAAAGTCGACTTCAAGCCAAATTTCATCAGAAGGGACGAAGAAGGTCATTTCGTTCTGCTGAAGGAAATCATACAGCACAAAGATAACAACTGTAAATATTTATGCTCCAAACAATGGAGCATTATGTGTGTCAAACAAACCCTTCTCAATTTCAAGAATCAAATAGACCACAACACAATAGTAGAGGGTGACTTTAACATACCTCCCTCACTACTGGATCAATCTTCTAACAAAAAGTAAATAAAGAAGCTATGGAACTAAATAATATAATTATTAATTTAGACTTAACAGACATAGGTAGAATATTTCATCCATCAATGAGCGAATACACTTTTTTCATGGCAGCACATGGATCGTTCTCTAAAACGGACCATATCTTTTGCCACAAAGAAACTTCTGGTAATACAAAAAAATGGAGATGATACCCTGCATTCTTTCAGATCACAATGGACTGAAATTAGAGATCAATGATAAAATTAAAAAAAGAAGTTACTCTGTCACATGGAGACCTAATAATACATTGTTGAATGATGAATGGATAGTAGAAGAAGCCAAGGATGAAATGAAAAAAATACTTGGAGGTAAATGAGAATACTGATAAAACATGGAAATCTCTGGGACACTATGAAGGCAGAACTAGGAAGAAAGTTCATTGAATTCAGCTCATGTATTAAAAGGATAAAAGTCAACAAATAAGTGACCTAACATTACATCTCAAAACCCTAGAAAAAGAAGAAAAATCAACACCAAAAAGAGAAGATAAGACCAGAGGCTCTGCACATAATAGAAGAGAAAATAGGGCCAAATCTCCATCATGTTGGCCTAGGACCAGATTTCCTTAACATGAGTCCCAAACACAAGAAATATAAGCAGGAATCAATGATTGGGATAGAGTCACACTAAAAAGGTTTTTCTCAGCAAAGGAAACAATCAGCAATGTGAAGAGAGAGCCTTCAGAGTGGGAGAAAATCTTTGCCACACACACTTCAGATAGAGCACTCATCTCCAGAATCTACCAAGTACTCAAAAATCTTTACACCAAGAACACTAATAACCCAATCAATCAATGGGCCAAGGAAATGGACAGACACTTTACAGAAGAAGATCTACAAGGAATCAACAGATTTATGAAAAAAGGTTCAACATCCCTAGTTATAAGAAAAATGCAAATAAAAACTTTCTTGAGATTTCATCTTACCCCAATTAGAAAGTCTTTTATTAAGAACACAGGCAACAACAGGTGTTGGAGAGGATGTGGGGAAAAGGGTACACTCATACATTGCTGGTGGGATTGCAAGTTTGTGCAGCCACTCTGGAAAGCAGTGTGGAGATTCCGTAGAAAACTTGGAATGGATCCACCATTTGACCCAGCTATCCCACTCCTTTTCCTATACCCAAAGGACTTAAAATCAGCATACTCCAGTGATACAGCCACATCAATGTTCATAGCTGCTCAATTCACAATAGCTAGATTGTGGAACCAATCTCGATGCCCTTCAAGAGATGAATGGATAAAGAAACCGTGGTATACATACACAATGGAATATTACTCAGCCATAAAGAAGGATAAAATTATGGCATTTGCAGGTAAATGGATGATGTTGGAGACTGTCATGCTAAGTTTGATTAGCCAATCCCCCAAATCCAAAGGCCGAATGATCTCTCTGATAAGTGAATGATGATGCATAATGCAGGGTGGAAGGGAAGCAAGACTGGAAGAAGGATAGATTGCATGGAGGGAAGGAAGGGGGGGTCCGGGTGCAGGGGTAAGAATAATAACAGAATGAGACAGACACCATTGCCCTGTGTACATGTATGAATGCACAGATGGTGTGACTCTACTTTGTGTACAACCAGAGAAACAATAGCTTTACTTCATTTGTGTTCAGCTATCCCACTCCTTGGCCTATACCCAAAGGACTTAAAATCAGATTACTACAGTGATGCAGCCACATCAATGTTTATAGCTGCTCAATTCACAATAGCTAGATTGTGGAACCAACCTAGATTCCCTTCAATAGATGAATGGATAAAGAAACTGTGGTATATATACACACTGGAATACTATTCAACCATAAAGAAGAACAAAATTATGGCATTTGTAGGTAAACGGATGATGTTGGAGACTGTTATGCTAAGTGAGATTAGCCAATCCCAAAAATCCAAAGGTCAAATGGTCTCTCTGATAAATGAATGAGGATGCATAATGCGAGGCGGGGGGAAGGGTGGCAAGAATGGAGGAAGGATAGATAGCATAGAGGAAAGGGAGGGGTGGAGTCAGGGTTGGGGGGTAAGAGTAATAACAGAATGTGTGACACACATCATTGCCCTGTGTACATGTATGAATGCACAGATTGTGTGACTCTACTTTGTGTACAACCAGAGAAACAATAGCTGTACTCCATTTGTGCTCAATGAATCAATAAGCAAATAAAAAAATGAATAAAAAATCAGAACTGAATTCAAAGAAATTGAAACAATTGAAAAAATTACCCAAACAAAAAGTGCGTTCTTTGAAAAAATCAATACAATTGATAAACCCCTAGCTACACTAGCAACGAGAACAAGTGAGAAAACCCAAATTAGTAAAATATGTGATGAAAAAGGAAATATCACAATAGACACCACTGAAATACAGAAGATAATTAAAAACTATTATGAAAATTTAAACTCCAATAAAATAGAAAATATTGAAGACACAGACAAATTTCTAGAGATATATGAACTACCTAAACTGAATCAGGAGTTCATACATGATTTAAACAGAAAAATTTCAAGTAATGAAATAGAAAACACCTTTAAAAGCCTACCAATTAAGAAAAGTCCAGGACCAGACAGATTCTCAGCTGAGTTCTACAAGACCTTCAAAGAAGAATTAACACCAGTACTCCTCAACTTATTCCATGAAATAGAAAATGGGGGAACCTCCCCAAACTCATTCTATGAGGCTCATATTGCCATGATACCAAAAGTAGTCAAAGACACATCAAGGAAAGAAAACTTCAGACCAATATCCCTGTTGAACATAGATGCAAAAATTCTCAATAAAATTCTGGCAACTTGCATACAAAAACATATTAAGAAGATATTGCACCACAATCAAGTGGGGTTCTTCCCTGGGATGCAGGGTTGGTTCAACATATGGAAATTAACATATGTAATTCTTCATATCAATAGACTTCAAAAAGAATCATATGATCATCTCAATAGATGCAGAAGAAACATTTGACAAAATACAACATCTCTTCATGTTCAAAACAGTAGAAAAACTAGAAATAGTAGGAACATACCTGAACATCATAAAAGCCATATATGCTAAACCCAAGGCCAACATAATTCTGAATGAAGAAAAATTGAAAGCATTCCCTCCAAAACCTGGAACAAGGATGCCCTCTTTCACCACTTATTCAACATTGTCCTTGAAACTGTAGCCAGAGCAATTAGATAGGAGAAAGAAATTAAAGGTATACAAATAGGTAAAGAAGAACTCAAACTATCACTGTTTGCCAATGATATGATTCTATATTTGGAAGGTCCAAAAATTCTACCAAAAATCTTCTAATGAATGAATTCAGCAAAGTAGTAGGATCAATATCTATAAATCAAACACATTTCTATACATCAGTAATGAATCCACTGAAAGAGAAATAAAAATCTACCCCATTCACAGTAGCCTCAAAAAAGAAACAAATGAAAAAACAAACAAAAACACTGGAGAATCAATCTAACAAAAGAGGTGAAGGATCTCTACAATGAAAACTACAGAACAAAAAAAGAAATTGAAGAAGATCTTAGAAGACGCAAAGACTTCCCATGGTCCTGGATAGGCAGAATTAATATTGACAAAATGGCCATTCTACCAAAAGTGCTCTACAAATTTCATACAATTCCTATTAAAATCCCAATGACGTTTTTCACAAAACTAGAATAAGGAATCATGAAATTCATTTGGAAAAATAAGACACCCAGAATAACCAAAGCAATCCCTCGCGAGAAAAATGAAGCAGGAGGCATCACAATACCAGATCTCAAGCTATGCTACAGAGCTATAGTAATAAAAACAACAGACACCAAAAAGACTTGTAAACCAAGTGTACAGAATAGACTAAACAGAAATACTGGTATCTCATACTAGACACAGGTGCCAAAAATCTTCCATGGAGAAAGGATAGCTTATGCAACAAATGGTCCTGGGAAAAATGAAAACCACATGTAATAAAATGAAATTAAACCCTAATCTCTTACCCTGCATAAAACTTAATTTACTGTGAATCAAAGACTTAGGCAGTAGAACAGGGACCCTGTGACTACTAGGAGAAATAGTAGGCTCAAATTTTCACCATGACAGTCTAGGACCTGACGTCCTTAACAAGACCTCTAGAGTGCAAGATATTAAATCAAGTTTCAATAAACAGGATGGATTCAAACTAAAAAGCTTCTTTTCATTCAGTAAAAGCAACAATCAATAATGTGAAGAAAGAACCTACAGATTGGGAGAAAATCTTCACCACTTGCACCTCAGATAAAGCATTAATCTCTAGGACATTTAAAGAACTCAAAAACTTAACACCATAAAAATAAATAACCCAATCAGTAAATGGGCTAAGGAACTGAACAAACACTTCACAGAAGAAGAGATACAACCGATCACCAAACATATGAAAAAATGTTCAACATCTCCAGCAGTTAGAGAAATGCAAATTCTCTAAGGTTTCTTCTCACTCCAATGAGAATGGCAATTATGAAGACACAAGCAACAATAAATGCTGGCGAGGATGTGGGGGAAAAGGTACACCCATACGTTGCTGGTGGGAATGCAAATTGGTGCAGTATTGAGATCCCTCAGAAAACTTGAAATGCAACCAGCATTTGACCCAGCTATCCCACTCCTCAGCTTATACCCAAAGGACTTAAAGTCAACCTACTACAGTGACACAGTCACATCAATGTTTATAGCAGCTCAATTCACAATAGCTGAACTATGAAACGAAACTAGATGACCATCAACAGTTTAATGGATAAACAAAATGTAATATATATATATACATATATATATGTATATATATATATGCTGGAATATTATTCACTTTCAAAGAAGAATGAAATTCTGGCATTTGTTGGTAAATGGATGGAGTTAGAGAATATCAAACAGAGTGAAATAAGGCAAACCCAAAAACCCAAAACCAAAAGTTTTCTCTGATATGCAAAACATAATTCACAATAAGGGGGGTGGAAATGGGAAGAATACAGTTACTTTGTATTAAGTAGAGGGGAGTGAAGGCAAGGGGAAGGAGTGTGGGGGAGGAATGATAGTAAAGTGAAATAGACATTATTACCTCATGTACATATATGACAGTATGACTGATGTGATCCTGCATTATGTACAATCAGAAAAATGAGAGATTACACTCTATTTATGTTTGATCTATCAAAATGTATAAATGCATTCTACTGTCATGCACAATTAATTAGGACATATAAAATAAAACAATTTAAAGGTAAATCTGGATTTCTAATTGAGGTTACACACAAAAATTAAAGGGAATTACAAAATTAAACAAAAATTAAAATCATGAAACTATGAAAAGAAATGATTTGTTTGAGAAGAAAGAGAACTCTTGCAAAGGTTAAATAAAATCACATTGGAATTTTCCCCTACTGAGGATGTTCCTCAGAGCTCCCTTCATATCCTGATTCCTCAGACTGTAGATGAAGGGATTCAGCATGGGGGTGACCAGAGTGTACAACACAGACACAATGACATCCTTGTCTTTATTGCTATCAGATGAGGGGACAAAGTAGAGTCCAATAATTGTTCCATAGTATAGAGAAACCACAGAGAGGTGGGAGCCACATGTGGACAAGGCTTTGTGGATCCCTTTGATGGAGGCTCTTCTCAGGATGGTGGCCCCAATGTGGCCATAGGACACCAGAATGCTTATGAAGGGCAGAGTAATGCCCATTGATCCTACTATGAGGATGACCAGCTGATTGATGGTGATATCAGAGGTGGACAGCTTGAGTAAGGCAGAGAGGTCACAGAAGAAGTGGGGCAGAGTGTTGCCTCTGAGGAAAGAGAGCTGGGCTAGGAGGAGGGTGTGCAAAAGGGCCATGCCAAAGGCCAAGACCCAGGACACAATCACTAGCAGGAAACAAAGGCTCTGTCTCATCATTCTGATATAGTGCAGGGGGTGACAGATGGCCACATACCTGTCATAGGCCATTGAGGTCAGAAGGAAGCTGTCAAGACCTGCAAATGAAACAAAAAAAAATCCTGACAAATGCACCCAGCGTATGAGATGGACTGAGTCTGCATCAGCATGTTCATGAGCATCTTTGGAGCTGTGACTGAGGATAAAGAGATGTCAGTGAAGGCCAAGTGGCTGAGGAAGAAGTACATGGGGGTGTGGAGGTGAGAGTCCAGCCTGATGAGCAGGATAATGAGCAGGTTCCCCAGCACTGTGGTCAGGTACATGGCCAAGAACAGGGCATAGTACATGCCCTGCTGCTCTGGCTGGATGGGGAGCCCCAGGAGGAGGAACTCAGACACAGTACTCTGGTTATCCCTCCTCATGCTCTTCAACTTCCCTTTTGCTGGAGATGAAGAAGAGATGGAAATCTGGAAGAATAAGAAGACATTGTGAATAAGATGTAATAATATCATGGTTTTAATTAATCACTATGTGCGTTTTAACCTAAATATCTCAGGCTTTTTTCCTCTAATGTGCTAGTGATGGTCTGGAAGAAAAGATGACATTTCTCCACCTATAAAACAACTGAATATCTTTGGAGAAACCATGAATCATCTGAATGAGTTTTGAATACGGCCAGGTTCCAACTTGAGGAGTTCTGGATGGAAATTCGAGAGTAGGGAATTAACATTCATGATCAGGCTATTAACCAGCTAATGGAAAGACTATTAGATGATGTGATGTCTAATGTTTTTTTCATGTTTTAACCTCTGCCATGCCTCTAAAATACACTTTGCCCAATGCTTCATTTCCATGGGTTGAATCAAAATAACACAGTGGACTGCTTTGGGTGTTGAGGATATTAAGACCTGGAGACTTGGTGGACGTATCATATGGACAGGTTGAGGCATGGTGTTAAGGGATGAATCAATGTCTACAACATTAAATATCTAATGACATAGCTGGCAATGCGTCCGTCAGTTCTTCCTTTAAGAAAATGCCTTCCCATTCAATGATCTCAACTTTCAATCTTTCTTTCTACAGGAATTTTCAAGGGATGTGGAGACAACTTCTGTTCATATTATTTGTCCACATAGAAAACCCAAAATTAACACTGTGGTATTCCCTCAACTCAAACCAAATCACCTCATTGAGCTCATGATAACATCAGGATATACTTGACTTTTCCAGTCACTTCTTGAATCAGCCAAAGACTTTTTTGTGTCTGCTGAGCAAAAATAAATGACATATTCTTCTTCCTGAGTGTTGGCCTAGGTTAGATGACAACGATACTTTTTAATTAGCACATTTTAATAATACACAATAATGGGTTTCACTGTGGCATATTCGCACTTGCTAATAGCATACTATATATTCTCTATCCATTCATCTTTTGATGGTGTACCAGATTCTTAACCAGCATTTTGTCATATTTCCAATATTTTTCTACATTGCATCTATTATCATTCCTCTCTTCTCCTTCAGGTCACTTAGTCTTAGACCTATCCATGTGAGCTGTCACAAAACAGTAGAAAACCAAATTAACATCTGTCTACTAATCAATTGAATCCATGATCTTTGTAATATTTATTAAAAGTGAAGGGAATTGTTGGAGAGTAAGGCTCTTATGTTGTGTGCATGTGCAAATATATAACAACAAATCCCATTAATGTGTACAATGATAATGCACCAACAAAAATAGGGAGAAAAGTAAAGGAAAATATCATTTGAGAGCTAAGAAAGTGTCTCACTATCTAATTTATCTTAAGCTCATTTGGAGATTTAACTAAAGTTTATGAACCAACTCTCACAACTTGATTGAAGTTACCCTTAAAATTCTTATATCCTTCAGCATACTATGCTAAAAATTATATTATTGTGACCTTTTGAGCTGATGTGGATTATACTTTTGGTTGTTACTTTGGTTGGTAACAATCTGTTCATCACAATGAAAATAGTAATTAGCTGCCAGTTGAGCATGTGGGTTGTTTCTAATATTTTGCTATTTCCAGCAATATTGCAAACAACATTGTTCTTGTATCATTTTTCACACTAGCATATATATCTATAAGTTTTTAGAAAATAAATTGGAGGAAAATATTTATGGTTTTGACAGAGTGTCAAAATACCAGAAGTTAAGGTGATAAGGAAGCCAATTCTTATTATTGTCTGAAGCAAATCCATAACAGAAGAACCCGTGCCCAGAAGACAATGAAAATGGGTACCCAGTTTAGTATCTGGAGACAACAGGACCAGGGTGGTTGAGAAAGAGAAAACTCCAGACCACGGTCACTCTGGGAAATATAAGCATCAGAGAATTATTGAAGAGCCATTTACATTATCATAGAAACATCAATCTACTTTAGAACAATAGTACATTCAAGTAAAGGATTGAGTAAGAAGTGATTCATCTTGCTGGCTTCTAGGTAGAGATCAGATGATACCAAAGAGAAAATGGCAACAGGAATCTGAATAGGAGGTGACTGCAGCTCTTCAGGTATGACCTGATGCCCTCCTGCACTTGGATTATGGCAGCAGAGATGAAGAACATAATAGAGATTTAGCATACAATTTGCAAGAAAACCCAACAAGACCTAATGGGGTTAAAGATGGAATCTCTTTCTTCAATGGTTAGATTTAGGATCCATCTAAAATAAACTATGCTGTGACAATTTTTGCTATTATATCAAATTGTGGACCCATACTCAATTCAAGATAAATTACTCTACATAGAGCTGTCTGTTGTAGTGTGTTATGGGTGGGCTAGGATTTAGGGATCAGGTGTACACATTGGACAAACACAGACAGAAAACACATAAGGTTGTATTACTGAATGTAAATTCTACACCTGCTATGACATAGCCCCTTACATGGTGAACACAGGTACCTTCAACTAGAAGTCGTTAGAAGGTTCTTCCAATTCTCTCCAGAAGGCAAAAAATGAAGTAAGCAGGCAGCATTTCTAAGGGGCCAAAGTTCCATGGTAACAGAAGAAGAGTTGGTGCAGAACCATTCAGGATAGGTGCATGGATACACATCTGTTCACAGCTCCTGAGAAATCAGTGTGAACTCTGGTTTTACAAACCATGCAGAGGACCTGTGGGCAGGGGAGAGCAATCCCCTACCCCATATCCAAATTAGAGACAAACCAGATATAATTGCCTCATTGCCTTTTGCTCCCTTGGGGAAAGAGGCTGAAGCAGGCATAAGAGAGTTCCTCCTTGGAGGAATAATGACAATAACCACAGCCAGCCATTAGGAACCTGGTGATTCACGATGCTTTTTGCCTTCTCAATTGACCTTGTGGAAGGTGTGATTAAGATTCCAGAACAAGCCAAGCTGGAGGTGGAGAGTGATAGTCAATGTTTCTTGCCTTTGACTGCATGCTATTTCAAGAACTCCAGAAATACTCAAATACAATTACTCTGAAAAAGCATTTGGACATTAGATTTCATCATTACTAACGGAATATAATATAGTTTCTATAAATTTCAATCTCTTCCTTAAAAGTGTTCTATTGGTGCACATTTCTCACAATACCATAAAATAATCTTTAATGCTTACTTTTCATACAATTCCTTACAAAACTGATCCCTAAGTCCATTTTGTACATGCCCAGCTCCATTTATTCAGGGCTGGTAGAGCATGAGTGTCATGTGCTCTTTATTCAAGGTGAAGATATTTGAATATTTATAAATGTTGTTCTTTGTTTCTACTTATGTTAAATTTAAGCTATACTGGAAACTGCTATTCAAGTGAAAATTCTTGATAGATATTTAAACTTCTGGAATATATTCAGCGTCCTGTCAGTCATGGTTGATCATGTATTTCTCTGATGATATACTACAAATGATCTGCCTGCTTGGTAGAAGTCAAGGGTTGACAAAACTTACATCTCAAACACAACAATATCCCACTGTCACCTCCCTCTGTTCCTCTATGAAAAAAGATAAAAAATGTCCATGACAGAGCAGATTAGAGGAAGGATGTACTCTCCAGCAGTTTCATAGCTTAAGATTTTAGAAGTGGGAAGAACACAATTGTGGTATTTGCTGGTAAGTGGGCGGAACTACAGAATATCATTCTAGAATGAGACAGGCTCAGAAAACCAAGAGTTGAATATTTTCTCTCATATGTGGAAGCAAGAGTGAAATAAAGAGGGGGCAGATATCATAAAGATATAGGCTAGATGAGTGGAGCAGAAGTAGATTGAGGAGGAGGAATGAGGTACTGGAAATGGAAGATATGTGAAATTAATTTGAAAAAATTACACTATGTGTATGTGTAAATATGCCAGTGAATTCTACCTTTCTGTATGTGCATAAAGTGACAATTATAAATAAATGCAAGCACGCAAGGGAAAGCAGTAGAGGAGATGAAGGGGAACAGGTGGAGGGAAAAGGAAACATGGGGAACTGGGGAGTGAGGTGGAGCAAGATAAATTTCATGCATGTATGATTATGTCAAAAGGAAACCAACTGCTCTGTAGAACTATAACATCCTTAGAAAAGAAAGCAGAAAGAGTAAATCATGACTTCACAGTGTTCTCATTTAACAGCATGAAGATGTGACTCTTTGTCTTGACAGATGACATTGGTACTTCCTCGGCTGTCAAATACCCTCCACAGCAAACCTCTCTCATCTTTCTGAGTTTTATTCAAAACATGCCCTCTGCTGTAGCTTGTGATTCAGTAACAGAATATCCTCAAAGGTGCAGTCACAGCCAAATTGAAAAATTTGCCAATATAAGATGAACAAGGATTTCAGAAAAATGAATTTCAAATGAGCCAGTCTCCACCCACAAAGATGATTAACTTCAAAATTCATTTTAAAACAGCCACACTGAAACTTCAGTAACAGTCCATTTATTTTTTTTATTTTTTTTAATTTTTTTTTTAGGTTACTATTTCTTATAAGTCTTTTATTTTATTTTATTTTATTTTATTTTTTCATCTTTTATTTTCCAATTAATTTATTTTTACTCTTGCTTAATTTTCTCAAGAAACCCTTCTTTTTTTAAATTTTTTTTTATTTACTTATTGATTCATTGAACACAAATGGAGTACAGCTATTGTTTCACTGGTTGTACACAAAGTAGAGTCACACCGTCTGTGCATTCATGCATGTACACAGGGCAATGGTATCTGTCACACATTCTGTTATTAATTTTACCCCCCACCCGCCCCCACCCCTCCCTTCCCTCTATGCTAGCTGTCTTTCCTCCATTCTTGCCATCTTTCCCCCCCACATTATGCATCATCATTCATTTATCAGAGAGACCATTCGGCTTTTGGATTTTTGGGATTGGCTGATCTCACTTAGCATAACAGTTTCCAACATCCCCAATTAGAATGTCTTTTATCAAGAACACAGGCAACAACAGGTGTTGGCGAGGATGTGGGGAAAAGGGTACACTCATACATTGCTGGTGGGAGTGCAAGTTGGTGCAGCCACTCTGGAAAGCAGTGTGGAGATTCCTTAGAAAACTTGGAATGGATCCACCATTTGACCCTGCTATCCCACTCCTTGGCTTATACCCAAAGAACTTAAAATCAGATTGCCTCAGTGATGCAGCCACATCAATGTTCATAGCTGCTCAATTCACAATAGCTAGATTATGGAATCAACCTAGATGCCCTTCAGTAGATGAATAGATAAAGAAACTGTGGTATATATACACAATGGAATATTACTCAGCCATAAAGAAGAATAAAATTATGGTATTTGTAGGTAAATGGGTGATGTTGGAAACAGTCCATTTATTACCAAGGAATTGGAAAGATTGTTTTTGAAGATTGTCTTTGAAGACAATGGTGTGTATTAGTTGGATGACTTAATCACCCTTAATAGAGAAACAATGTGGCTCTATGATCTACAACCGAACACTTGCATTGCCGTGAACCATGCATTCTAACATCAGTTTATACCCAATGCTGTCCTAGCACCACTAGTACAACTGCAGACAAATAAGCAGGTTCAAAGCAACATTGAGGTTCCTATCAGAAAAAGGGTGAGGGGAAAGTTCAACAAAGAATAAGTGTGAAAACCTTACAAAAGAAATAGTGTTGAGCAATTCTGTGCTATACAATAGATAAATGAAGAAAAATAATAATGGAAAAAAGCACAAATCTCCAACAATGTGGTAAAACAGAGAAACAAATTTTTTATGTAGATATATTGTTAGAGACTGAACATTCGTTCCTCCCCCTTAGATTTATAAAATGAAGCTCTATCCACTGGTGTTGTTAATTAACTAAATAATATTAAGGGAGGTTATAATGTAGCCCTGATCCAATAATATTAGTGCCCTTCTAAGAAGATAAAACACGGTGTGCTCACTTTGCCAGTCTCTCTCTCTCCCTCTCTCTCTCTCTCTCTCTCTCTCTCTGATGGAAACACATTATAAGAAGGCAGCTGTGGTGTTGTATAGGACCAGAGTCCTCAAAAAGAAATCAAATCAGTAGAAACATTAATCATGCATTGAGTCTCATAAACAGTGAAGAAATAATTCTCTATTGTCTAAGACAAACAGTTCACGGTCTAATATTATGATAGCCAGTGCAAGTAAAGTCATGGTCATATGTATGTAAAATGTATGTTTCAGAGATGAATACATATGGAAATAAATTACAAAATCCAAAACCATAAAAACAAACTTTGGGCTAGCTGTTTCCTCCTGAGAGGAGACATTAGGCTACCCCTAGAAGCTCATAATAACAAGGCCTAAACCACTCTGTTGAGTCCTATCAGTTCTTCCTTTGGGATCAGAAAGGAGTATGCTGGAGTGTCTGAAGCCTTGGATTGAACACTAGTTAATATCACAGAGAGTGTCTGTGAAGCAGGCTGACTCAGTAAGATGAAAGCTGGCTGCCTGTGGACGAACCCAAGAAGGTGAACCTAAGACACGTCATGCACCTCTGCACCTCCATCAAGGACCTCTGCCAAAGAGGGCGGTGCCAAGAGAGTGGCACATGAGTGACATTGGCCAAATTGCATTGTTACATTGTGCGCATGTTTAATATGTAACAACAAATTCCATCATTATGTACAAATATAATGCACCAATAAAAATGTGGAAAGCAATAAATTAATAAAAGCTATTTGGCTTCATGTAAAAAAAAAAAGAAAAGAAAAAGGAGAGTTGCATACACCTCCAACTTTGGTAGCCACATTGAGTGCCTCTGGTAGGAAAGACCAAGTTTGGGGGATGCACACATCTACTGAGGCCTCCCAACCCCAGAATCTCTACTAGGAGGGCTGAGACTAATGAGAAGGGCACACCTCTGATGCGGGCAGTCACTGCAACTGCCTCTGACAGGGAGCACCCAGCCTGGGAATCTGGATCCCCACCACTGCATTCCTCCTCTGTGAGTCTCCACTAGGGAGGACAGAGACTAGAGAGCAGCTGGGACTCTGCATTTTTCTAGTGGGCTTTGATAAAGTCAGCTGCCAAAGAGGGCAGGGCCACGAGATGAGTAAATCATCTGATTGTTGGGGTTTCACACAAGTGCCAGGACTGAAGGCAGTTATTCACACAGCTCTCAACACCCTGCTCTCAGAAATTCACATGGTACCTGTCTTAACAAGGCAGAGAAAGGACTGTGTGATCCTCAGTCCCCAGTGGCCCCCTGGGAGTCTTGAGCATAGGCCCACCTGTGACCATCAACCTGTTCACAGGCTCCAAACATAAAAAGGTCTAGAGAGAAACTTCCTGGTACTAATGTGTTCTTCTCTTGGCTGCTCCCACAACTACATCAGCTGGGAGAATTCTGCCTGGCTACAGTCACGATCTATTTCTGCTTGATCCCTGTCAGGCACTACAACTGAGAGAATCAAGAAAAATAAAATAAAATAAAATAAAATAAAATAAAATAAAATAAAATAAAATAAAATAAATAAAATAAAAGCTCCCAAACACGTCCCATTAGAAATCAAGCACAACAGAAATTTTATTTTGTGCAAATATATGGAAACTAAATAACACACTACTGAGTAAACAGTGGGTCACTAAGGAAGTCAGATTGGAAAATTTGAAATTCCATGAAACAAATGAAAATGGAAGCAGAATACACCAAAACCTACAAGACACAACAAGGCAGTACTGAGGAAAGTTTATAGCAGTGAGTGCCTATATCGAGAAAAGAGAAGGATTTGGAATGAGCAATGAAATGATGCATCTCAGTGAACTAAGAAGAAGAAATCCAATTTAGAATTATTAATGGGAGATAAATACTAAAGATCAGAGCAGAAAAAAAAAAATGGATCAATGAAACAAAGACTTGGGTCTTTGAAAACATAAAATTGCAAAACTTGCCAGGTGCCATATCTGTAATATCAGTGCTTGAGAGGCTGAGGCAGGAGGATGGCAAGTTCAAAGCCTGCCTTAGCATCTTAGTAAGGCCCTAAGCAACTTAGTGAGATCATGTCTCATAATAAAAACTGAAATGGGTTAGGAATGTGGCTCAGTGGTTAAGCACCCTTGGGTTCAATCCCTGTACAAAAAAATTAGACAAACCTTAACTAGATCAAGAAAAACGTGAAAGAAGACCCAAATAAACAAAACTAGAGGTGAAAGGGTAGACATTAAAATTAACAACAACGAAATTCAAAGGATGATTTTTAAAAAGTGTATGCTGAAAAACTGGAAAATCTAGAGCATTTTGACAGATATCTGTATATAAATGACCTACCAAAATTGAATCAAGAACATATAATAATCTAAATAATCAAAAGTAGATAATAATCAAATCAATAATTTTAAATTATTCTTTGGTACTTCACAATTATACATAATAGTGGGAATTACTCTGCCATATTTTTGCATGCACATAACATAATTTCATCGATCTCGTTTCCCAATGCCTTCCATAGTCTCCCAATAAAGAATACCCAAGGACCAGAGGCATAACTGCATAATTCTGTCAGCCTTTTGAAGAAGAACTACTACCATTCCTTCTCAAAAACATTCCATAGAATTAACATAACCCTTCTAAACGTATACTGACGTGAGCATTACCCTGTTACCAAGTCTTGAAAAAGACACAACAAAATAAGAAAACTATAGATGAATATGCCTGATGGACAAATATGCAAAAATCCTCAGCAGAGTACTAGGAAAGTGAATTTAGTAGCACTTCGAAGAGATCATACACTGTGATCAAGTCGGTTTCATTCCAGGCATGAAGGATGGTTCCGCACACACAAAACAAAAACAGTCGTGCATCACATGGATGTAAAGAAAGATAAAAATCATATGATCATCACAACAGATGCAGAGTAACCACGTGATAAAATTCAACACCAATTCATAAGAACCCTTATGATGATAGTTACAGAAGAATTGTACCTCAACATAATGCAGCCTTTGTACAAAACACCTTAGCTAGCCATGTATGAGTGGAGAAATACTGAAAACATCTCCTCTGAGCACAGGAACAAGACAAAAGTGCCCAGACTCACTACTTTTGCCACACTCACTACTAACTGCCAGAGCAATTAGGAAAGAGAAATAAATGACATGCATGGGAGTCCTACTGGAAGATGATGTGGTTCTATACATAGAAAACCCTGAAGGCTCCACCAAAAGATTTAAAAACTGATAAACTGATAATTCAGTAAACTAGCAGGATACAAAATTAACATAGGAAAATCACCAGCTCTTCCATATCCCAAAAATAGATGCACTAATAAAGATATGAAAGTGATCCCATTCACAATAGTCTCAAAACAACATAATAAAACACCAAGGAATAAATTTAACTAACGAAGTGAAGGAGTTCCACAATGCCAATTTCAAAACACTGAAGAAAGTTAAGAAGAAACTAAAGGGTGGAAAGATCTCCCAAGTTTATGGGTAGGAAGAGTGGAAACAGTTAATGTCCATACTTTACATAGTGACCAGAGATTCAATGCAGTGGCCAGCAAAACACCAACAGCATTCCTCACAGAGATAGAAAAAATACAGTATCCCAAAATTCATGTAGAAATACAAAAGAACCTGATAGCTCAAGCATCCTTGAGTGGGGGAGGAGGGAAACCAAATCTGAAGGCATCACAATACCTCATTCCAAGACATACTATAGAGCAATAGTAAAGTACACCAACGTGGTACTGGCATAAAATCAGACACATGCACCAAGGAAACAGAACTCAGAAATTAACCCATGTGTCTAAGGTCAACTGAGTTGCAAGAAAGGTGCCAAAACATTACACTGGATAAGGGGCAGCCTCTGCAATAAGAAGTGCTAGGAAACCTGGCATCCATGTGAACACACACATGTACAGGGACAAGACAATGTCACACATGTACATTTATTTAAACTGTGTATCTTATACATATTATTTTGTTTATATATGATTTCAATATTTTTAAAAAATTTCTACTAACGGGTTAAAAAATTGCTTGTGTTTGAAAAACATTCAAGTGACTTATAGGTCTCAGGATTGAGCTTTGCACACACACAGCAGTTTAAATTCCACTCCCACCAAATATTGTTAGCATAGCAGCACTTGGCTAGTTACTACATTCCTCTTAAATCAGAATTTCCTTCTTCATACCAAACACTAGAGTTATGTAAATAATACATCCAAAAATATCAATCCCCCTAATCAACTTGTAGCAGTGATGTTAATCACCTTTACTTTGAGCTGAGGCAATTTCTTAAGAACTAAAGACAAAACCTTATGATTTCATATGGAAACATAGGATATTACATTTACGTACTTGACCAAGGAAGCATATTTTGTTCCACATTATCAAGGTCCTCCCTGGCAGCAGGCTACAGAAGTCTAGGAGTTTTGAACAGTATAGTGTAGTTTTATTGTAGAATCTTTGATTAGTAGTTTTATTACATTTATTCCTATTAGAACTACTATTGTTCCTACTTTTTAAAATATTTTTCTAATCCTATTTTCCTCTAACCTACCTGTCTCCTTGTAGACACTTTCTCCCTTTTCTCATGCTAACAACCAATTCTTTTGAATCCCACTATTACAACTCCTTGGACATAATACCTCTATAGACTCACTTCTTATCTCATTAACATTACATCCTACATCCCTCCCCATCCTTTTTGTCCACCATTAGAAATTGTGGCCATTATTGCAAACCTATTGGTTAAGCCATAGATAATAATCAAACTCATAGTCTGTTTTACCACACACACTTCTGATAGAGCACTTATTTCCAGAATCTATAAAGAACTCAAAAATCTTTACACCAAGAATACAAATAACCCAATCAATAAATGGGCCAAGGAAATGAACAGACACTTTACAGAGGAAGATCTACAAGCAATCAACTGATATATATGAAAAAATGTTCAACATCCCTAGTAATAATAGAAATGCAAATCAAAACCACCTTAGGATTTCATCTCACCCCAATTAGAATGTCTATGATCAAGAATACAAGCAACAACAGGTGTTGGCGAGGATGTGAGGAAAAGGGCACACTCATGCATTGCTGGTGGGGTTGCAAATTAATACAGTCACTCTGGAAGGCAGTGGGGAGATTCCTTAGAAAACTTGGAATGGATCCACCATTTGACCCAGCTATCCCTCTCCTTGGTCTTTACACAAAGGACTTAAAATCAGCATATTACAGCAATGCAGCCACCTCAATGTTCATAGCTGCTCAATTCACAATAGCTAGATTGTGGAACCAACCTGGATGCCTATCAATAGATGAATGGATAAAGAGACTGTGGTAAATATACACAATGGAATATTACTCAGCCACAAAGAAGAATAAAATTATGGCATTTAAGGTAAATGGATGCCAGTGGAGACTGTCATGCTAAGTGAGATTAGCCAATCCAAAAACACCAAAGGCCAAATGATCTCTTTGGAAAGTGGATGATAATACCTAATAGCGGGTGGGAGGGAGGCAAGAATGGAGGAAGGATGGACTGCATAAAGGAAAAAGGGGTGCGATCAAGGTGGGGGGTAAGAAAAATGACAGAATGAGACAAATGTCATTGCCCTGTGTACATGTATGATTACACAAATGGTGTGACTCTACTTTGGGTACAACCAGAGAAAAAATAGGTGTACTCCATTTGTGTATAATTAATCAAAATAAATGTAAAAAAATATAATACGGTTAACATCTTAATAGGGACTATTTCAGTTAAGGATGCATATTGTTTATATGGTATGCTGCTAATATTCGTCTCTCACTTCAAAGTGAGGTATTGGAAACCTGCAGTGACACTATAAGTCTATAGGGTGGAAACTGCAATACCTCAGATTCTCACTGGAAGACGGGAAGACACATGAACCACATGAAAAAACAAGGGAAGACCCCACCCTTCCCTTCCCTCTATGATATCTATCCTTCCTCCATTATTGCCACACTTCCACCCTGCATTATGCATCATCATTCACTTATCAGAGAGATCATTTGGCATTTGGATTTCTGGGACTGGCTAATCTCACTTAGCATAACAGTCTCCAACATCATGCATTTACTTGCAAATGCCATAATTTTATTCTTCTTTATGGCCGAATAATATTCCATTGTGGATATATACCACAGTCTCTTTAACCATTCATCTATTAAAGGGCATCTAGGTTGGTTCCAAAACCTAGCTATTGTGAATTGGGCAGCTATGAACTTTGAGGTGTTGCATCACTGTAGTAATCTCATTTGAAGTCCTTTGGGTATAGGCCAAGGAGTGGGATAGCTGGGTCAAATGGTGGATCCATTCCAAGTTTTCTAAGGAATCTCCACATTGCTTTCCAGAGTGGCTACACCAACTTGCAATCCCACCAGTAATGTGTGAGTGTACCCTTTTCCCTACATTCTCACCAACACCTGTTGTTGCCTGTTTTCTTCATAAAAGACGTTCTAATTGGGGTAAGATGAAATCTTAAGGTAGTTTTGATTTGCATTTCTTTTATAACTAGGGATGTTGAACATTTTTTCATAAATCTGTTGATTGCTTGTAGATCTTCCTCTGTAAAGTGTCTGTTCATTTCTTTGACCCATTTATTGATTGGGTTATTAGTGTTCTTGGTGTAAAGATTTTTGAGTACTTCGTAGATTCTGGAAATTAGTGTGTGTGTGTGGGGGGTAATAATAACAGAATCTGTGGCAGACATCATTGCCCTGTGTACATGTATGAATGCACAGATGGTGTGATCCTACTTTGTGAACACGCAGAGAAACAATAACTGTACTCCATTTGTGTTCAATGAATCAAAATTAAATAAATTATAAAAAAGTATTGTTTAAAAGATAAAAAGAAAAAAAAGGATGGTGTAGACAACTTCTCAGACTCTGAATTTCTTTTCCATGTGTTTTGTTTCCTCTCAGAATATTAAATTATCCTCTGTACACACACCTTAGAAAAAAAGAAAACAAGGAAAGAAAGTGTACCAAACAAACCTAGATGCTACGTCAATAGAATCCAATTATGACCCGGCTGAAGATATGTCAGAAATGAGTTCAGAATGTACATAATTAAAATAATCCAAGAAGCAAATGGTGAAATAAGAGAGCAAATTCAGGCAATGAACAATTGCACCAATCAAGTTAAAAGAGCAAATATAGGAAGCAAAAGATCATTTCAATAAAGAGATAGAGATTCTGAAAGAAAACCAAACAGAAATCCTTTAAATGATGGAAACAATAAACCAAATATAAAACTCAATAGAAAACATCACCAACAGACTAGATCACTTAGAAGATAGAACCTCAGACAATGATGACAAAATATTAAATCTCGAAAACAAAGTTGACCAGAGAAGATGGTAAGATTCACGAGCAAAGCCTACAAGAATTATGGGATATCATGAAAAGACCAAATTTGAGAGTTATTGGAATTGAGAAAGGCACAGAGACACAAACCAAAGGATTGAATAATCTATTCAATGAAATAATATCAGAAAATTTCCCAAATCTGAAGAATGAAATGGAAGATCACATACAAGAGGTTTACAGGACATCAAAGGTACAAAATTACAACAGATCCACACCCGGGCACATTATAATGAAAATACCTAATGTACCAAATAAAGATAGTATTTTAAAGGCTGCAAGAGAAAAGCATCTGATTCCACATAGGGGGAAACCAATATGGATATCAGCAGATTTCTTAGCCCAGACTCTAAAAGCAAGAAGGGCCTGGAACAACATATTTCAAATTCTGAAAGAACATAGTTGCCAACCAAGAATCTTATACCCAGCATAACTTCCCTTCACATTTGACAATGAAATCCTTCCATGATAAACAAACACTAAAAGACTTCACAAATAGAAAGTCTCAGGAAAATATTCCATGAGGAAGAAATGAAAAACCATAATGTAAGTCAGCAAAGGGAGAAACTACCTAAAGGAATAGTCGAATAAAGGAGAAACCAAGTCAAGTTAAAAACCAAAACTAAGCCAAAATAACTGGGAATGCAAGGCATATCACAATAATAACCCTGAATGTTAAAGGCCTAAACTCATCAGTCAAAAGACATGGACTGGTAGGTTGGATTAAAAAGAAAGTCCCAACAATATGCTGCCTTCAAGAGACGCATCTCAAATAAAAGATACCCACAGACTAAAAGTGAAAGGATGGGAAATACATACCATGCACATGTACTCAGTAAAAAAGAGGGGGTTTGCATCCTTGTATAAGATAAACCAGACTTCAGGCCAAAGTTAGTCAGTAGGGACAAAGAGGGACATTTCATGCTGCTTAAGGGAAGCATAAATCAGCAAGACATAACAATCATAAATATTTATGCCCCAAACAATAGCACATCCATGTACATCAATCAAATCCTTCTCAATTCCAGGAACCAAATAGACCACAACACATTTTTACTAGGTGATTTAATACACCTCTCTCACCATTGGACAGATCTTCTAAACAAACTTTGAACAAAGAAACCTTAGAACTCAATAACACAACCAATAATTTAGATTTAATGTTTTAATATAGCTGTCTTAAAAACTTTTAATTTATGATAACTACACTTATGAGGCAAGATGACTAAAAAGCATCATATATCCTATGACTAGACATATCTACTGGTTTTAAGGGCATGAAAACTGACTGCTTGTGCTCAATACATAGAATATATAGAATTATTTTTATTTTTTTAATTTTTGTCTTTTTCTATTCATTGTACACAAATGGAGTAGAAGTTTTCATTTCTCTATCTGTACACAAGGTAGAGTCACAGCATTCCTGTAGACAGACATGTACATAGGGTAATAATTGTCTCATTCCACTGTCTTTGATTCTCCTGCCCCTTTGTCCCCCCTCATTTCCCTCTACACAATCCAACACTCCTCATTCTTCCCTTACTGCCCCCCAATAATGTATCACTATCCAGTTATGAGAGAAAATATTCAGCCTTTGGTTTGTGGGACAGGCTTATTTCACTTACCATGATATTCTCCAACTCCATCCATTTACCTGTAAATGCCATAATTTTATTTTTCTTTATGGCTGAATAATATTCCACTGTCTATATATACCACAGACTCTTTATCCATTCATCTATTGAAGGGCATCTAGGTTGGTTCCACAATCTACCTATTGTGAATTGAGCTGCTATAAACATTGATGTGGCTGCATCATTGTAATATGCTGATTTTAATTGATATCATTTACAAATATTCAAATATCTTCACTTTGGTATTCTTTTTCTACCAGCATTGAAGAAATGGAGCTGGGGATGTGCAAAATGGATTAGGCATCAGTTTTGTAAGGAGCTGAGTGAAGAGCAAGCATTAAAGATTATTTTATGGTATTGTGAGAAATGTGCACTAACAGAATGCTTTTAAGGAAGAGATTGAAATTTATAGAAACTATATTTCATTCCCCAGGTCCTTTAGTAATGACGAAATTTAATGTCCTAAATTCTTTATTCAGAGTGATGGTATTTGAGTATTTCTGGTGTTCTTGAAATAGAATGTCTCAAAGGCAAGAAACTTTGATTACCACTCTCCACCTTTAGCTTGGCTTGTTCTGGAATCTTAATCACACTTTCCAGAAGGTCAATTAAGAAGGTAAAAAGCATTGTGAATCACCAGGATCCTAATGGCATGTTTGTGATTATTGTCATTATTCCTCCAAGGATGAACTCTCTTATGCCTGCTTCAGTCTCTTTCCCCAAGGGAGCAAAAGGCAATGAAGCAATTATATCTGCTTTGTCTCTAATTTGGATATGGGGTGGGGATTGCTCCCCTGCTCACTGGTCCTCTCCATGGTTTGTAAAACCAGAGTTCACACTGATTTCTCAGGAACTGTGGACAGGTGTGTATCCACATGGCTGTCCTGAATGGTTCTGCACCAACTCTTCTGTTGCAAGGGATCTTTGAGCCTCTTAGAAATGCCTCCTGCTTACTGCATATTGTGCCTTCTGGAGAGAATTGGAAGAACTTTCTAATGACTTGTAGCTTAAGGTACCTGTGTTCACCATGTAACAGGCTATGTCATAACAGGTGTAGAATTTACATTCAATAATACAACCTTATGTGTTTTATGTCTGTGTGTGTTTGTCCAGTGTGTACAATGGATCTCTAAATCCTAGCCCACCCAAAACACACTACAACAGACAGCTCTATGTAGAATAATTTATCTTGAATTGAGTATGGGTTCACAATTTGATATAATAGGAAAAAATGTCACAGCATCCTTTATCTCACATGGATCCTCAATCTAACCTTTAAAAAAGAGATTCCATCTTTAACTCCATTAGGTCTTATTGGGTTTTCCTGCAAATTGTATCCTAAATATCTATTATTTTTTCATCTCTGCTGCCATAATCCTAGAGCAGGAGGGCATTAGGTCATACCTGAATAGCTGCAGTCACCTTCTGTTCAGATTCCTGCACTTTCTCTTTGGTATCATCTGATCTCTACCTAGAAGCCAGCAAAATGAATCACTTCTTACTCAATCCTTTACTTGAATGTACCACTGTCCTAAAATAGGTTGAAATTTCTATGATAATGTAAATGGTCTTATATACTATGGCTCAATAATTCTCTAAGTCTTGTATTTCCCAGAGTGACCATGGTCTGGAGATCTCTCTTTCTCAAATGTCTCCAGATACTAAGTTGTAGTGTCCATTTTCATTTTCTTCTGGTGACAGGTTCTTCTATTAAGGACTCCTTTTAGCAATAATAAGAATTGGCTTCCTTAACACCTTAGCTTTTGGTATTTTGACACTCTATCAAAACCATGAATATTTTCCCTCCTATTTAATTTCCAAGAATTTATGTTACAGCTATATATGCTGGTGGTAAAGATGATACAAGAACAATGTTGTTCATAATATTGCTGTAAATAGCAAAATATTAGAAAAAATCCTACATGCCCAACTGATAGCCAATTACTATTTTCATTGTGATAAACTGATTGTTACCAATATGGTGATAAGTAACAATCAAAAGTATAAACAATGTCAGCTCACAAAGTCACATTAATATAATATTTAACTTAGTGTGCTGAAAGATATAAGATTGTTAATGGTAATTTCAGTCAATTATGAGAGTTGGTATATAAACTTTAGTTAAATCCCCAAATGAGTTTATTATAAATTAGTGAGATGCTTTCTGAACTCTCAAATGATATTTTCCTTTAATTTTTCCACATTTTATTGGGGCATTATCATTGTACATATTAATGGGATGCATTGTTACATGTTTGTACAAGCACATAATATGAGAATATAAATTGGTCAACATCACTTCCCAGCAATTTCCTCTACTTAACATATCTTACAAAGAATATGGATTCCATTTTTTGGTAGAGAGATTATAATGTGTTTTCCTATTTTTTTGTGACAGCTCACATGGATAGGTCTAAGATTCACTGACATGAAGGAGAGGAGAGGAATCATAATAAATGCAATGTAGAAAAATATTGGAAATATGACAAAAATACTGGTTAAGAATCTGGTACACCATCAAAGGATGAATGGACAAAGAATACACAGTATGTTGTTAATATGCCTGAATATGGCACAGTGAAACTGATTATTGTGTACAATTAAAATGTGCTAATTAACAAGATTTTTGACATCAAATCTCGGCTAAGAATCATGAAGGAGAATGTACTCTTTGTTTTTGCTAGGCAAACACAGAGAAACTCTGGCCGATTCAAGAAGAGACTAGAAAATTCAAGTATTTTTCAAGTATTTCCTAGTGTTACTATGAATTCAATAGGGTGATTTGGTTGAATTAAAGGAGTACACAAAATGTTAATTTTGGGTTTTCTAGGTGGACAAATAAATGAACAGAAATTTTATCTACATCTGTTAAAGATTTCTGTAGAAGGAGAGATTGAAATTTAAGATCATTGAGTGGGAAAACTCTTTCTTAAAGGAAGGACTGATAGATGGATTGCAAGTTATATCATTAGATATTCAATGTTGTAGACATTGATTCATCCCTTAACACCCACGCCTCAAACTGCCCATGTGACATGTCCACCAAGTCTCCAGAACTTAATATCCTCTACATCCAAAGCAATCCAACCTGATCATGCATACTAATTCCCTAATATCAAATTTCCATCCTGAAACCCTCAAGTTGGAACTTGGCATGATTCAATAATCATTCTGATGTTTCATGGCTTCACCAGAGATGTTCAGTTGTTTTATAGGTGAACAAATATCATCTTTTTTCCAGACCATCACTAGCCCATTAGTGGGCAAACAGCCTGAGATATTCAGGTTAAAATGATTAACTAAAATCCATGACATTATTACATAATATTCACAATGAATTCTCATTCTTCCAGTTTTCCATCACTTTTTCATCTCCAGCAAAAGAGAACATGAAGAAGATGAGGAGGGATAACCAGAGCAGTGTGTCTGAGTTCCTCCTCCTGGGGCTCCCCATCCAGCCAGAGCAGCAAGGCATATACTACACCCTGTTCCTGGCCATGTACCTGACCACAGTGCTGGGGAACCTGCTCATCATCCTGCTCATCAGGCTGGACTCTCACCTCCACACCCCCATGTACTTCTTCCTCAGCCACTTGGCTTTCACTGACATCTCTTTCTGCTCAGTCACAGCTCCAAAGATGCTCATGAACATGCTGATGCAGACTCAGTCCATCTCATATGCTGGGTGCATTTGTCAGGAATTTTTTTTTGTTTTATTTGCAGGTCTTGACAGCTTCCTTCTGACCTCAATGGCCTATGACAGGTATGTGGCCATTTGTCACCCACTGCACTATATCAGAATGATGAGACAGAGCCTCTGTTTCCTGCTAGTGATTGTGTCCTGGGTCTTGGTCTTTGGCATGGCCCTTTTGCACACCCTCCTCCTAGCCCAGCTCTCTTTCCTCAAGGGCAACACTGTGCCCCACTTCTTCTGTGACCTCTCTGCCTTACTTAAGCTGTCCACCTCTGATACCACCATCAATCAGCTGGTCATCCTCATAGTAGGATCAATGGGCATTACCCTGCCATTCATATGCATTCTGGTCTCTTATGGCCACATTGGGGCCACCATCCTGAGAAGACCCTCCATCAAGGGGATCTACAAAGCCTTGTCCACATGTGGCTCCCACCTCTTTGTGGTTTCTCTGTACTATGGAGCAATTATTGCCCTCTACTTTGTCCCCTCATCTGATAGCACTAATGACAAGGATGTCATTGTGTCTGTGTTGTACACTCTGGTCACCCCCATGCTGAATCCCTTCATCTACAGTCTGAGGAATCAGGATATGAGAGGAGCTCTGAGAAACATCTTCAGTAGGGGAATGATTTCAATGTGATATTATTTAACCTTTTGAAACAGCTTTTTTCTTTTCAAATAAATCATTTCTTTTCATAGTTTCATGATTTTATTTTTTGTTGAATTTTGCTAATCCCTGTGATTTAATTTTTATGTGTAACCTCAATTAGAAACCCAGATTTACCTTTTTATTAGCTTTTTGTGTATTCTTAGATTAAATGACAAAATGACAAAAATTATACATATTCATACAACAGTATATGATATTTCCATAGAAGTTGTAAATGGTGTGTAAGGTTCAAATCAAGGAAAGCATGTCTTCATCCTCAAATATTTATCACTGCCTTGTACTAAATTATTCACAGTTTCTTCCAGCATTTAGAATATGTAGTATTGTATCACTAATGCATAATCACCATCTTGTGCCATGGGAGACAAATAATTTCTCCTCTCTGAATGTCACTTCATATTCATTGACCAATAATTCCCCATCCACTCTTTTAGTATTTGCAATGGATTATAATTTCATGTCCAACATGAAATTTTCATTTTCAAACAATATTTGCTTAGAAATTTTATAATGAAAGGGTGTCAAATTTTGTCAAAGTTCCTTTTTAAACTTTTTCTTATTTGTTTATTTATTTGTTTTTATGTTGTGCTGAGGGTTGAATCCAGTGCCTCACATGTGGTAGGCAAGTGCTCTACCACTGAGCTACAACCCAGCCAAAAGGTCTTTTCCTGGTCATGTGATTTTTGCTCTTAATTCTATTTATGTGGTATACTATGTTTATTGATTTGTTTATGTTGAACCATCCTACATCTTGGAATGAATCCAACTCAGTCATGGTGTATGATATTTGTAATATATTGTAGAATTCTATTTTGGGGGGGGAATGGTAGAGAGGATTGAACTCAGGGGCACTCAACCACTGAGCCACATCCCAAACCCATGAAGAGGTTGTCAATGCAACCGGTGTCTTAATATCCTTCTCATTCCTGACGCTTGGAAATTTTTCTGCCATTATTTCACCAAACCGGTTGTCAATGCTTTAGCCCATGTTTTTTCTCAAGGTCTTTGAATCTTAAGTCAGGGCTCTTAAAATTGTCCAAGACTTTTTGTATATTCTGCTTCTACAAATTTATTTTTGTTTTCTTTATTGTTTGAATATTCTAGTTAATTCACCTAATAATCAGGAACTGAAATTGTGTCTTTTACTTATCCAGTCTTCTGGTGAGTATTTAAACTGAACTTAATTTGAGTTATTGAACTTTACATTTCCAAGACTTCTGCTTTGTTCCTTTTCAGAATCCTCATTCCTTAGTCAAATTTCTCACTTGCATTCTGTATTATCTTCCTTAATTCTTTCAGATGGGTCATTTGTACCTTCTTTGAATTAGAGACTTTAGTAATCAGTGTTTAATTCTTTGGCATTTATTCACTCCTATATCTATGGATTCAGTCATTAGGAAATTGTGGATTTGGGGGGCATCTTGCTTTCTCATGTTTCCTATGATCCCATGTTGAGGTTTTCATATCCAATGGGATGGATTTTTCTTCCACTATTTATGTGAAGGTCTCTTAAATGAACAGTGATATCTAAACAGGTGCCCTGGGCTAGGGGCATACCTGAGCAACCCTGATCAGAGTGCTTGTTTCAGCCACCCACACTACAGTAATGAGAAAGAAAAACCACAGTAATAGTAGTAACTTAGGAGGTAACCATGTATCAGCAAAATACACAAATTAGAAAAAAAAAAAGGTGAAAAAAACATACATGGTAAAATGAAATATAATCTTCATAATTAGAGTCAAAGAGGAAAGAAGGTGAGTAATAACGTGGAGTACTAGTGTTAGGTAGGTTAGTTAGCCATGAACAGGTGATAGAGAGAAAAGAATGAGGGACTGATATTAGGGTTATGCACCTAGAAAAATTTGGGAGTCATAAAACTGAAAACCACAGAGAAACTTATCTAAACAAGCATTTACAAATAAGTGTGGGAATGCCAAACCTTTCCCAAGATGTAAATAATTTTAATCTCTTAAGGGAGCTATTTCTAAATACCATGGGGACCTTAGTTGAAACAGACAAGCTTCAGAAAAGTGGGGTTTGGGTATGTCAAGACCTCCCCCCCACTATAGTTAATTACAACCCCTGATAGGAGCCAAGAGTTCCAGATCACATCTTCATGATCTCTTGTAACCAAGTCACTCAGCCTTTCCTTAACACTGAAACTGTGTCACAATGTCAATCACCCAGTTAGCTACAACGTCAAGACCCTCTCAAAGAGAGCTTTCTGAGGGCCATACAAAGGCTAATAAACCAATAATGGTGCAAAAAAATCAAGCAAGAAGAAAAGATTCAATTTCCTTGAGAACTCCAATATGTGAGCACCATACCACCCTCTTTTAAAGGTAGTCGGTACAGCTCGTATGCTGTATGTTCACCGTGTTTCTCACTCTACTAAACTTGTTAAATTCTATTCCAAGTTTTGCTTGGATTCTTCCTGGTGTATTCACAAGAATCAGCATTCAGAAACTGGGTGGCTGCCCTGGCTCTGTCTGTAGGACCCAGCCCTGTAACACCTGAAAATTATCAACTGTAGTAAACTCAATACTGTATCATAGGAAGTAAGGGGCAAGGGGAGAGGGAGGAGAGACCAAGGAAGAAATGAGGAGAGAGAATGAACAAAGAGAAGATGCTGGAATAATTGAGAATAAAAAAGGTACTGAGAAAAATCCGATTGATTGGAAAAATACACAAATTAGAAAAAAATGTGAAAAAAACAAATAATGAGGGAAAATACAATGAAACAACTTAAAGGGGAAAAAGTAAAGGCAAAACCAAAACATTTTAAGGTTTTTCCTGGCTGATGTAATTAATGAAGTCACTAAGTCCAGGGCTTCAATTTTATAATCATGTAGCTACGTGCGGGGCAGGGGTGATTTGTGGGACACAAAGTTTAATTTGTTCCTTTTAAGTTCCAACTCCAACAGGCCAAATCTGTTCAGTGAGATACATCCTGAGCTCCACCATCCCTGCCCACCAACGTCTGCTACAGAGCTGAATCAGCCCTCATTAGCCCTGCATTTTGAACCTGATTATAGAAACTTTGCTGTGGTGGGAGCTGCCAGCCAAACCATCTCACCCACAGAATCTGTGGACTGCTCTAACTGCACCACATCCCACCTCCCAGACCCTATTCCATATGCATTTGGGAAAGTGGCTACTGTCCAGGTTGGGTGGCAAATCCTCCACATGCCTCTGAGCATGGAAGAGGTGGCTGGCAGGTGGGTCTGGGTGGAGTGGGGTGCTGAGGACAGCACACTTTCCACTAGACCCAGGAGCAGCACTGCCACACCCAGTGCCTTCCTGCATCCACACCCAGCCTGCCGTGCCTCTGGTCACAAGGCTCAGGCTGCCAGTGTCCTAAGCATACACACTCTGCCTTCCTCTGCTTGTAAATCTACATTCTGGAAACCACAGCTCCTGCTACCTGGAACTCCCAACAGTGGTGTCACAGACTCAGAGCAGCCACTCCTAGTGAAAGAAAAGTAAAGTGGAGAATAGGTTTACACACACACACACACACACACACACACACACACACAAATAGTAAGAAGGAGAAGGGGAGGAGTAGAAGAAGAGGAAGAAGATGAGGAAGAAGCAGAGGAGGAGGAGAAGCAGCAGCAGGGGTTTCTGATCTTAGGAGAGAACAGACAACAGCTCTCTTTAAGGTAGTTCCCCTTCCCAAATCTCACTGAATCCACAGGAAAGTGCAGGGATTTCTTCTGCCATGCCTGTTCAATACGCAGACCTCCTTTCTGCTCAGATTGTATATTTTCCCAAAAGCAGAGCTTGCATTTCTTGAAATCCCTGTGATTCTTTTGGTTGCTGAAGGGGAGTTTCCCATCCCTCACTGAGCTGCCCTATGCCTGATGCTGCGGCAGTCCACTTCTTTTAAAATTCTTTTGTTACCCTAAAACCAATATTTGGGGTGTTTCCCATCATTGACTGAGTTGAAATCCAGTGAGCAATCCAGTTCCACAGCTCTCCTGCCTCATTGAGCAGCCTCACAACTTTTGATGTGATTTAATCTCAGTGAGTAGATTGTATCTCCTGGATGCATCTAGTCTCCCATCTCCTGGGCTCCCAAATAATACAATTTTATTCCACATTTATTAATTCAGCAGACAACCTGTTATCAAATATAGGGTGTTAGGGCTTCAATATATAAATGTATACACTGCACGCAAACATCGAGTCCATAAAATGCATGCACAAGCACATGCAGCCCTATCTTTTGTTCTATGTTTGTTATATTTTTGAAATCTAGCCTTTTCTCTTCAATTGTTACATTTCTTCAATACATCCATGATATGGCAAATAGTTACTCTGTAATATTCCTTCAGAAATAGTATCAAAACTTAAATGAATGTTTCCCCATTGTTTCTGCTATGATGAAGGCTGCTGTTATACTTAGTATTGTCTTCAGTTTTATAATTTATGTTTGGGGCATTGTGGGATACAAATCTCACATTAGACTGACTAATAGAAATGCATATTTTAAAGTATAAATCATAATTAGATATTCTTTCTTTCTTTTTTTTTTGGGGGGGGTGCTGGGGTTTGAACCCAGGGCCTTGTGCTTGTGAGACAAGCAAGCTACCAACTGAGCTATATCCCCAGCCCAGATGTTATTTCTTTATTAAAGGTAATTAAGGCAACCAAATAATCTATAACTTTATCAGGGAGATTATCCCCAAAGTTAATCAATCTCATGATATAAAATGGTACATTTTTGAGGCTGTAATTTATCTGTTCCTGATTATTATTGAAGTTGATCATTTTTTTTTTTGGTACTGGGGATTGAACCCAGGGGCACTCTACCACTGAGCCACATCCCCAGCCCTAATTTGTATTTTATTTAGAGACAGGGTCTCACTGAGTTTCTTAAGGCCTCGCTAAGTTGCTGAAGCCAGCTTTGAACTCGCGATCCTCCTGCCTCAGCCTCCGGAGTTGCTGGGATTACAGGCATGCGCCACCATGTCCAACTAGAAGTTGATCATTTTTACGTGAACTTGAGCTCTCTTCTGATAATGCTACTGGCCTATTTTTTCATTTTTTTCTGTCTGCCTATGCAAGTATATTTTATTATTAAATTTTAATAATAATTAATTTATTGTAAGAGGAGACTTTTGGGAAGGACTCAGAAGGCCAGGAGAGACTTGGGGTTGAAAAGGATACAGGTGAAGTTCTTCACTGAAAGGGTATCTGGCATATGGGATAGTAGTAATGTTATTTATGAATCAAGAAGTAACTTATCCCATACTGTTTAATCAAATGAGAATGCTTGCAGTCGTGAATTCAACTTTTACCTTTACACATGTAAGGTGCAAGGAAGATGCAGTGATGTTCTTTGGGTTGTAGAGGAAATTCTGTCAATCCTTCCCTTCTAGGAAAATAGGCGGGTCAGTTGGAGCATTATAGCCAGGAAAACAGATGGTTGACTATGATCTGCAGGACCTAAAGCCATTCCCAAAGTTTGAATATCACAGGGTTTCTCACTCAAGTACCAATTCCACGTAAGGCTCAATTTAATATAAACTGAACCAAATAGTGATATTTATAAGTATTCACAGATCTTCACTTTGAAGAATGAGCACACGGTATTCAGTTTCTACCAGAAGGAAATGGAGCTAGAGATGTAGTGGGTGGACTTGGGCGCAGTGTTTTAAGGGGGTTAGTAGAATGTATATGTTGAATGGTCATTTTATGTTATTGTAAGAATCTTGCACCAATGGAATGCTGGCACCATAGTTTGTGCCAAGAGGTAGATCTGAAGACACTCTATCCCATTCTTTGGGGTTCAGTGGTGACTGTGACATGTACTCTCTTTCACTCTTTTAATCAGAGCATGAAGGTACTAAGGTGTTTCTGGTGCTTTTTAAATAGTGTGGGATTCATCACCAAGACATGTGGGTTATCACAATCAACCTTCACCCTGGTTTATGATGGACTCTGAATCACACCTTCCTCAAGGTAAATGGAAAAAGCAAAAAGCATTGTGCATGGCCAGGTTCCTAATGGCTGCCTTACTGGTAATGCTCCTACCCATAAGTCTCCTTCCACAAGTGGTTCTTTCCACAATGGAAACAAAAGCAATGAAGCAATTATGTCCTAATTTTCTCTAATTTGGATCTGTGTATGGGTTGAAAAATTATCAATCAGACTGATTTCTCAGAAGCTATGAACACGTGTGTGGATACACACACACACACAAACACACACACACACGCTCACACAAACAGAAATGGTTTGATTCTGAACTGATAACTCTTCTAACTGTTGCTATGGATCTTTGAGCTCTTTAGAGACTCCACCTATTTCACTGCATTCCATACCTTCTAGAGAGAGAGAGAAGGGCCTTTCCATATCTCTTAGGCAACGGTGTCTGTGCTCATCATGTCAGGGGCCCAGTCAGTGCAGGAGTAGAATTTACACTCTACAGTATCACTGTGTGTGTTTCTGTGTTACATATGTGTGTGCTTCTGATTGCTCAACTCTACCTCTCCTCACTCCAGAGCCTGACACATGGTTCTATGTAGGGATCCAACTGAAGTCCCATCCAAATTGTGAGAAGACAGCAAAACCAAATCTCCAGTTAGAAGCATTTTTTTCCAAACTGATCTTAAGTCTCATTTTTGAGAAGATACTAGGAAAAAGTTTTTCCTTTGTGTATCTTCAACTCCCATGAGGTCCTGTTGGACATTCTTCCAAATTTTATACTAAAACTGTAATTTTGTTCTAAAGCTGTCATTTTGTTGATCCCTACTGCCACACTCTAAGTGTGCAGAGGTGTTACTTTGTGTCTACGTAGCTGTAATAGCTTCCTATACAGATTTCCGTTAACTTTTTCTTTGCTTTGATTCTATCTCCTTCTACTACAAAGCAAGTTATTTAAAATATATCATCACTTCTTAAACTGTTGCTTTTTTTATTGAGTGTGCTGTTGCTTTGGAAAAGAATTGAAGCTTTCTATTACAGCAGATGAAGCCTAATAATTCTGGCTCCATCCACATTTTTCCCAGATGACCGTGATCTTGAGGTTTTTCTGCTCATCAAGTGCTCCAGCCCAATCATTGTCAGACACCTAACTAGAGTGCTCATTACTTTATTTTTCATAAGGCAGAATCCACTAGTAAGTCATTCTGTTAAAGAACACATAGAGGCCATTTTGCAGCTTCCCCGGCAGAGAGCGACCATCTATGACTGCCTGAGTCCTTGGAGCTGAGCTCCAGTCCTCCGTGCCACTGCACGGTGGTTCCTGGAGAGGTCTGGCCTGGAGCAGCTGGAGTCACCGGCTCTGGCGGGGAGTTTGGACCCTTATGCACCATTTTGAAGCTTCCCTGGCACAGAGTGACCATCTGCAGCTGCCTGATTCCTCAGAGCTAAGCTCCTGTCTTCCAGCGCTGCAGTGCAGGGGCTCCTGGGGAGATCTGGCCTGGAGGGGGGGGAGTTGCCAGCTCCAGTGGGGAGCGTAGGCCCTTTGGTGCCATTTTACAGTGTCCTTGGAAGAGAGCAACCACCTGCCACTGCCTGAGCCCCCAGCAAGGAGCTCATGCCTGCCTGAGCTATTAAGCCCAGTGTCTCAATCACTGAGCACAGTTCTATGCTCCCACCCCAACTTGGTCTAGTGCCCAGGTCCACACCCTGGCCTGGGGTCTAGCACCTTGCTGTATCTCATTGTCTATCAATACCAGGCTGCCTCTTCCCAGAAGCATTGATCATTCCCAACATGGAGGTAGTGGGACAGCACCATTCTTGGGTCACCACTTGATCAAGCACCGCAGAAACATCTGGTGAGTTACTGGAAATCTGCAGGGACACTTTCAGTCTTTACAGGGAAATTGCAATCCCTCTTATTTGCACGACTAGAGGGGAAGATACACGAGCAACATGAGAAAACACGGGAAGAAAGTGTCCCAAACAAACCTAGATGATATATCAAGAGAACCCAAAGACAACATGGAAGAAGGAATGACAGAAAGGGAGTTCAAAATGTTCATAATTAAAATGATCCGAGAAGAGAATGATGTGATGAGAGAGCAAATTCAGGCTAAGAATAATCAGCTAATAGAGCAATTGCAGGAAGCAAAAACTCATTTCAATAAAGAGATAGAAGTTCTGAAAAAACAAACAAACAAACAAACAGAAATCCTTGAAGGAAACAAGGAAATGAAGGAAACAATAAATCAAGTTAAAAACTCAACAGAAAGCATAATTAACAGAATAGATCACTTGGAAGACAGAACCTCAGACAATGAAGACAAAATATTTAATCTTAAAAACGAAGTCAAACAAACAGAGAAGATGGTTAGGAGTCATGAAAGAAACCTCCAAGAAACATCGGACATCATGAAAAGCCCAAATTTAAGAGTAATTGGGATTGAGGAAGGCACAGAGATACAAACCAAGGGTATGAATAGTCTGTCCAAGGAAATAATATCAGAAAATTTCCCACATATGATGAATGAGATGGAAAATCAATTATAAGAGGCTTACAGGACACCAAAAGCACATAATTACAACAGATCCACACCAAGGCACATTATAATGAAAATACCTAACATGCAAACCAAAGATAGAATTTTAAAGGCTGCGAGAGAAAAGCATCAGATTACCTACAGGGGGAAACCAATAGAGATATCAGCAGATTTCTCAGCCCAGATCCAAAAAGCAAGAATGGCCTGGAGGTACATATTTCAAGCTCTGAAAGAAAACGGATGCCAACAAGGAATCTTATACCCAGCAAAACTCACCTTCAGATTTGATGATGAAATAAAATCCTTCCATGATAAACAAAAATTTAAAGAATTCACAAATAGAAAACCTGCCCTAGAGAATATTCTCAACAAAATATTTGCAGAGGAAGAAACGAAAAAAATCAATCTCAGTAATAATGGGGAAGAATTACCCTAAAGAAAGAGTCAATCAAAGGGGAAACAAAGTTAAGCTAAAAAACCCCCAAAAGCTAAAATGACAAGAAATACAAGTCATATCTCAATAATTACCCTGAATGTAAATGGCCTAAACTCATCAATCAAAAGACATAGACTGGCAGACTGGATTAAAAAGAAAGACCCAACAATATGCTTCCTTCAAGAGACTCATCTCATAGAAAAACATGCCCACAGACTAAGGTTAAAGATTGGGAAAAAACATTCCATGCACATGGACTGAGTAAAAAAGCTGGGGTTTCCATCCTCATTTCAGAGAAAGCAGACTTCAAGCCAAAGTTAGTCAGAAGGGATAAAGAAGGACATTTCATACTGCTTAAAGGAAGCATAAATCAGCAAGACATAACAATTATAAATATTTATGCACCAAACAGTGGTGCATCCAAGTGCATCAATCAGATTCTTCTCAATGTCAGGAGCCAAATAGACCAAAACACAATAATACTGGGGCACTTTATCACTCCTCTCTCACCATTGGACAGATCTTCCAAGCAAAATTTGTACAAAGAAACCATAGTACTCAATGACACAATCACTAATTTGGACTTAACAGACATATATAGAATATTCCATCCATCAAAAAGCAAACACACTTTCTTCTCAGCAGCTCACGGATACTTTTCTAAAATAGACCATATGTTATGCCACAAAGCTACTCTTAGCAAATACAAAAACATAGAGATACTACCTTGTATACTATCAGATCATAATGGAATGAAATTAGATATCAATGATAAAGTTAAAAACAGACTACTCCAAGATCTGGAGATTAAATAATATGCTTTTGAATAATGCATGGATAACAGAATACATTAGGGGGGAAATTAAAAGATTCTTAGAGGTCAACGAGAGCAAAGATACAACATATCAAAATCTCTGGGACACTATGAAAGCAGTGCTAGAGGAAAAATCATTGCCTGGAGTGTACTTAATAAAAGAATGAATGTCAACAAATCAATGACCTCACTTTACAGTTCAAAGCCCTAGAAAAAGAGGAATAGATCATCACCAAAAGTAGTAGAAGACAGGAAAAAATCAAAATCAGAGCTGAAATCAATGAAATAAAAATAAACAATTCAAAAAATTGACAAAACAAAAAGTTGGTTCTTTGAAAAAATAAACAAAATTGATAAACCCTGAGCCATGCTAAAGAAGGGAAGGAGAGAGAAACTCCAAATTATTACCTTTGTGATGGGAATGGAAATATTACAACAGACAAAATTGAAATACAGAACATAATAAGAAGTTACTTTGAAATTTATACTCCAACAAAATAGAAAACCTGGAAGATATCAGCAGGGTCCTAGAGGCATATGAGCCACCCAAACTGAATCCAGAGGCCATACACAACTTAAATAGATCACTTTCAAGGAATGAAATTGACGAAATCATCAAAAGCCTACCAACAAAGAAAAGTCCAGGACCAGATGGATTCATAGCCGAGTTCTACAAGAGCTTCAGAGAACAACTCTTCCAATACTCCTCAAAGTATTTCATGAAATAGCGGAGGACACATCCCTTCCAAACTCATTCTATGAAGCTAATATCACCCTGATACCAAAACCAGAGAAGGACACATCTAGGACAGAAAATTTCAGACCCATATCTCTATTGAACATAGATGCAAAAATTCTTACAAAATTTTAGCGAATCACATACAAAAGCATATTTAAAAGATAATGCACCGGGTTCAAGTGGGTTTTATCCTGGGGATGCAAGTTTGGTTCCACATCTGTAAATCAATAAATGTAATCCACCACATCAACAGACTTAAAGTCAAGAACCACATGATTATTTCAATAGATGCAGAGAAAGCATTTGATAAAGTACAGCACAAATTCATGCTCAAAACACTAGAAAAAATAGGGATAGTGGGGACATTCCTTAACATTGTAAGGGCTATCTATGCTAAGCCCACAGCTAACATCATTCTAAATGGAGAAAAATTGAAAGCATTCCCCCTGAGAACTGGAACAAGGCAGGGATGCGCTCTTTCACCACTACTATTCAACATTGTTCTTGAAACTCCATCCAGAGCAATTAGACAGACCAAAGAAATTAGAAGAAAACGAATAGGAAAAGAAGAGCTCAAACTAACCCTGTTTGCCTGTGACAGGGTTCTCAATTTAGAAGAGCCTAAAAATTCCACCAGAAAACTTCTGGAACTCATAAATGAATTCAGTAAAGTAGCAGGATATAAAATTAATGCTCATAAATCTAATGCATTTTTATTCATAAGTAATGAATCCTCTGAGAGAGAAATTAGGAAAACTACCCCATTCACAAAAACCTCAAAAAAAAAATACTTGGGAATCAATCTAACTAGAGAAGAGAAAGATGTCTACAATGGAAACTACAGAACTCTAAAGAAGGAAGTTAAAGAGAATCTGAGAAGATGGAAAGATCTCCCATGAGCTTGAATAGGCAGAATTAATATTGTCAAAATGGCCATACTTCCAAAAGTGCTATACAAATTCAATGCATTTCCAATTAAAATCCCAATAACGGACCTCATAGAAATAGAGCAAGCAATCATGAAATTCATATGGAGGAACAAGAGACCCAGAATAGCTAAAGCAATCCTTAGCAAGAAGAGCGAAGCAGGGAGTATCACAATAACAGACCTTCAACTATACTGCAGAGCAATAGTAACAAAAACAGCATGGTATTGGAACCAAAATAGACAGGTAGATCAATGGTACAGAATAGAGGACACAGAGACAAACCCACATAAATACAGGTATCTCATACTTGACAAAGAAGCCAAAAACATACAATGGAGAAAAGACAGCCTCTTCAACAAGTGGTGCTGGGAAAATTGGAAATCCATATGCAGCAAAATGAAACTAAACCCATGTCTCTCACCCTGTACAAAACTCAACTCTAAGTGGATCAAGGACCTAGAAATTAGACTAGAGACTCTGCACCTAATAGAAGAGAAAATAGGTCCATATCTTGGTCACGTTGTCCTAGGACCAGATTTCCTTAACATGACTCCCAAAGTGCAAGAAATAAAATCTGGAAGAAATTATTGGATAGAGTCAATCTAAAAAGGCTTTTTCTCAGCAAAGGAAACAATCAGCAATGTGAAGAGAGAGCTTCAGAGTGGGAAAACATCTTTGCCACACACACTTCAGATAGAGCACTGATCTCCAGAATCTACCAAGTACTCAAAAATCTTTACACCAAGAACACTAATAACCCAATCAACAAATGGGCCAAGGAAATGAACAGACCCTTTAGACAGGAAGATCTACAAGCAATCAACAGATTTATGAAAATGTTCAACATCACTCGTTGTAAGAGAAATGCAAATTAAAACCACCTTAAGATTTCATCTTACCCCAATTAGAATGTCTTTTATTAAGAATACAGGCAACAACAGGTGTTGGCGAGGAATTGGGGAAAAGGGTACACCCATACATTGCTGGTGGGAGTGCAAGTTGGTGCAGCCACTCTGGAAAGCAGTGTGGAGATTCCTTAGAAAACTTGTAATGGATCCACCATTTGACCCAGCTATCCCACTCCTTGGCCCATACCCAAAGTACTTCAAATCAGATTACTACAGTGATGCAGCCACATCAATGTTAATAACTGCTCAATTCACAATAGCTAGATTGTGGAACCAACCTAGATGCCCTTCAATATATGAATGGATAAAGAAGCTGTAGTATATATACAAAATGGAATATTATTCAGTCATAAAGAAGAATAAAATTATATCATTTGTAGGTAAATGGATGAGGTTGGAGACTGTTATGCTAAGTGAGGTCAACCAATCCAAAAAGTCCAAAGGCTGAATTGTCTCTCTGATAAATGAATGATGATGCATAATGCGGGGGAGGGGGAGGGAGGCAAGAATGGAGGAAGGATAGATAGCATAGAGGGAACGGAGGGGTGGGATCAGGGTGGGGGCATAAGAATAATAACAGAAAGTGTGACAGACATCGTTGCCCTGTGTACATGTATGAATGCACAGATGGTGTGACTGCACTTTGTGTACAACCAGAGAAACAATAGCTCTACTCCATTTGTGTTCAATGAATCAATAATTAAAAAAAAGAACACATAGAATCACCTTTCTGTCACCTTAGCATTTTGTAACTTGAAAATATGTTAAAATTGTGATTTTACATCCCCTCCCATTTTATTGCTAGGGCTTATATTATAGATATATATGCTAATGTCCTAAATCACTTATGAATAATGTCACTACAATGTAGTAAATACTGCTGGAAATACAAAATATTGGAGGAAACTAAATGACCAAAAGACAACTAAATGCTATTTTTATTTTGATGAATAGATAGTTTTGTTTGATAGTATGAGAAACACAACTGAATGTGTCCAAGTCTCATAACAACATCACCTTCACATGATTTTTAAGTGAGTACACTGAAGACTGCAGAAATATTGAGGATACTTTCATTCAAATTGAGAGAATTGATACTTCAGTTAACCCCAAAGCTGAGTGATGAGTCCTAAGTTGAGACACCTCTCCAGCCAAAGTTGGTCAGTCAAGTGAGACTTTCCATAGAATATGGATCCTATGCTTGGCAGACAGAGCATCATGTTCTCTGTCCTTATTATTCTGTAATTGTTCCCACAAATAGATGTAAGACCAACTGACTTGAAGGAGAGAGAGAGGAATGATTATCAAAGTATAAGAAATCTTAGAATTTTGACAGGAAAAATATCAGTTAAGGATCTTTGGCATAGGAATGGGAAGAATAAAAAGGAGAAGGTACTATTTTCTTATGCTACGTCAATATTTACATAGAGCCTGTTCTCTAGGAGATCCCTGATGTGACTGGAAAAGGCTAATATGTGCTGGTGTTCTGAGGATTTGAAAGAAAATTTTCTACATCTAGCTGAGGGAACACAAAGGGGGAAAATGAAAGAAAAACCTACCTTTTCTTCACATTCCAAGGAAATTCCTATGGAAAGTGTGATGAGAGTTTGAATATGTTGAGTGGGAAAGAATATCTTTCAAGGAAGAGTTGGTGGATATGTGGGAAGGTACACGACTTGACACCGTGTTACTGACTTCTCTTTCTATCCTTAAAGCCTGTCCTCAACTTGCTCCATAGGATGTTTCCACCACCTCTGCACATGCTGAAGTCGTACACATCAAAAGTTTCCCACTGGATTCTCTGCATTTGATCTGATTCCTGGAATTAAAGCATTAGCCATAGTGAGATTGAGAGGCATGGGGAAGGTTAAGAGAAGGCAATGAATCATTAGCCATCATCCACTCACTTTTTTATTAACAGGTTTCTGAACTGGCCTTCCACCTTGTTTCCTAATCTCAGATATTCGTCATGAATCCTTGAATTGATTTGGACTGATCTCATGCTCTGTTAAAAGCTTCAAGGTTTTTTTTTTTTTTCAAAAGATGTTGTGTTGCTTCCTAGGTGTACAAATAACACCCTTTCTCCAAAATATCACTAATCCCCTAGTGTGGCAAAAAGCTTGAGCTATTCAAGTTGAAATGCACTTACTGACGAGTCAAAGGAATGTTCTTATTACATAATAGTCACAATAATGTATCATTCTTTCACATTTCCATCTCCATCAAAAGAGAACTTGAAGAACATGAGGAGGGATAACCAGAGCAGTCTTCTGAGTTCCTCTTCCTGGGGCTCCCCATCCAGCCAGAGCAGCAAGGCATGTACTATGCTCTATTCCTGGCCATGTACCTGACCATGGTGCTGGGGAACCTGCTCATCATCCTGCTCATCAGGGTGGACTCTCACCTCCACACCCCCATTACTTCTTCCTCAGCCACCTGGCTTTCACTGATATCTCTTTCTCATTTGTCACTGTCCCAAAGATGGCCATGGACATGTTGACATACACTGGATGTATTTCAAAGGTATATTTCTTCTCATCATTTAGGGGTCTTGACAACTTCCCTCTGACCTTAATAGCATGTGACGGATGTATGGCCATATGCCACCCGCCCAACTATACCATGATGATGAGTCAGAATCTGTTTCCAGCTAGTAGTCATGTCTTGGATTTTATCCTCTACCAGTTCCCTTGTACACACCCTCCTTCTAGCCCGTCTCTCTTTCCTGAGAGAAAACACCCTGCACCACTTCTTTGACCTCTCTTCTGTACTCAAGCTGTCCAGCTCAGATACCACTGTCAATGAGCTGGTCATTCTCATTATAGGATCAATGATCATAACTCTGCCACCCATAAGCATTTTGGTCCCTTATGGCCACATTAGGGCCACTCTCCTGAGAAGACCCTCCATCAAGGGGGTCCACAAAGCATTGTCCACATATGGCTCCCACCTCTCTGTGGTTTCACTGTACTATGGAATAATTATTGGGCTATATTTTCTACCCTCATCCAATAATGCCAATGACCAGGATGTCATTGTGTCTGTGTTGTACACTCTGGTCACCCCCATGCTGAATCCCTTCATCTACAGTCTGAGGAATCAGGATATGAGAGGAGCTGTGAGAAGCATCCTCAGGAGAGGAGCATTGTCAGCATGAAGACAGATTTTTTTTTTTTGCATTATGGATATTTTAACTTCTCAGTCCCTTACGTGCATCATTTTCCCTCTGAATGGCTGTTTCTTGGTGATTACTGTGTGTGAGTCTTTATTCTGCCTTGCTTCACTTTGAATTCTGTTTTTGTCTCTGTTTAATTTTCTTGTGGATCTTAGAGTCTCAGAAAGATTTTCACAAACACGTCTGCACATTGTTACTTTTCACTTAGTACACTTCACATCCTACCAACGTTGGAATTTTTATGTAGTCAGAGCCATTGTACTTTTAAAAAGCTGGATGGATTTCTTTTTATAACAAAGCTTTTTTACTTTCATGAGATAACACATTTAATTAGAAATTAAGCTTTTCGTGAATTGTATTTATTCACCCATTTTCATTTTAAAGTGGACATATAAGTTATTCATATTTACAGGTACTCTCATGTTTATTTATATATATATATTATTTCCTTGTATATATTATAGAATATAGAAATGAAGGTGTTTATTTTTCAAATATTTGTAATTTATTGTGCTGAAATCATTCCCAATCCTTTCTTATAACTTTTTTGAAATATGCAGTTACAGTATCATTATACTTAGTCAAGCTACCGTGCAACAAAACACAGAATTATGTAACTAACTTACAATTAATCAACTTTTCTCTGTCCCTCATTCTCCCATATTCTCATCAGTGATTTATAATTCCTTATTCAATATCAATTATTTAAATTATTTTACTAGAGATATGGTAATTGTTTAGTTATTTTACTAAAGAGATGGTAACCAGGTACATAACCTTTCTTTTCTCAAGGAGAGATGGCCTGGTCATAAATGTGAGTTGGACTGATGCAAAAAGTCACAGTAAATTTTCCAAACAAAAAAAAATACAGGACAAAGTGTGAACAGAAACTTGGTTGAAGCACTCAAGGATCTACAAAGTTCAACAGGGAGTGAGATGCAGTATCAGTAGGAGAGATTTTTGAAAGACCTTCCAGGTGCTGTGGTAATTTTGGAAAACCAGTCCACTCTGCTCTGGGGGTTCAGGCTCTGTAGGTGTGGCCTGAAGAACCGGTGGGAGGATGTGAGGCAGTGTAGGCCATATGAACAGACTTCACACTGGACTTCAGTGCAGTTTATCCACCTGCAATTGAGAGCAAATGAAAAAAGCTACTTTCTTGCCCAACTGTACAAATGTAGTGTCCCAATTCTTCAATTGAAATGTGAAGTGTTTTCTTTAGGGCTTAAGAAACTGCCTCTGCTCCAGGCAAAGGTACTAAGCCCCATTCCTCTAAGCTGATTAGTGTGGAGATGCTTCTATGTTTATTAATTCCATTACTCTTTGGTGAAAGGACAAAATTATAATTTAAGAAAGATTATATCAAGCAAGTGTCACTAATCTAGCAACATTTGGAGGAAGTGGAACTCAGGTTACTGGGTGATGTGAAATGCTGAGACCTGTAAACCACATGAATATTTCTCAAACCTCAGAAATATTTTACCCAACAAAGAGGGAAATGAGAGGTGGAGTGAAAGGGGTATGAAAAATGGTGGAATGGGACAGACATCATTACCCTATATACATGTATGATTACATGAATGGTATGAATGTACAACATGCACAACCATAGAAGTGAAAATATGTACCCCATTTTTTGTACAATGAATCAAAATGAAGTCTGCAAAATTTACAAAATAATTAGAAAAGAAAATACACACACAGAGATTTTACTAATTTTACTTGAATTCTACTTGAGTCTTACAAACATTCCAAAATAGCTTAAAGAAAAGCAACATGACAGACATCAGGCTCAGCCCAGCACAGACTCCTGAGTCTTCTGTACCTGGTACAGCAGCCCTGAGTGCTCCCATGGGACTTCCACTTGGGGGAAGCTACCAGGAGACCCAGCCCAGAGGTCCAGACATACCTTAGACTGGCCCCAGCCCATGATCTAGTGTTACTGAAGACTAGGAGGTGAGGTATTGGAAACCTGCAGGGACACCACAAGTCTATAGGGGGGAAGCTGCTATACCTCAGATTCTTACAGATAGAGGGGAAAATACATGAGCAACATGAGAAAACAGGGGAAGAAAGTGTCTCAAACAAACCTAGATGCTACATCAACAGAATTCAATGATAGCAGGGCAGAAGAAACGTCAGAAAGAGAGTTCAGATTGTACATAATTAAAATGATCAGAGAAGCAAATGATGATGAGAGAGCAAATGTAGGCAATGAATGATCACACCAATCAACAGTTAAAAGGACAGTTACAGGAAGCTAAAGATCATTTCAATAAAGAGAGGTTCTGAAAAAAAAAGTCCTTGAAATGAAGGAAACAATAACCAAAGTAGAAACTCAATAGACAACATAAGCAAAAGGCTAGATCACCTGGGAGACAGAACCTCAGACAACGAAGACAAAATATTTAATCTTGAAAACAAAGTTGACCAAACAGAGAAGATGGTAAGAATTCATGAAGAAAGTCTACAAGAATTGTGGGATATTATGAAAAGACCAAATTTGAGAGTTATTTGAATTGAGGAAGGCACAGAGATACAAACCAAAGGAATGAGTAAACTATTCAATGAAATAATATTAGAAAATTTCCCACATCTGAAGAATGGAAACTCAAATACAAGAGGCTTACAGACACCAAATGTATAAAACTACAACAGCTCAACACCAAGGCACATTATAATGAAAGTACCTAACATACAAAATAAAGATAGAATTTTAAAGGCTGTGAGAGACAAAAATCAGATTACATTCAGGCGGGAACCAATATGGTTATTAGCAGATTTCTCAACACAGACCCTAAAAGCAAGAAGGGCCTGGAATAATGTATTCCAAGCCCTGAAAGAAAATGGATGCCCACCAAGAATTTTATACCCAGCAAAACTTACCTTCAGATTTGAAGATGAAATAAAACCCTTCCATGTTAAACCAAAGCTAAAAGAATTTACAAAGAGAAAGCCAGCACTACAAAACATTCTAAACCAAATATTCCATGAGGAAGAAATGAAAAACAACAATGCAAATCAGCATAGGGAGGAACTACCCTAAAGGAATAGCCAAATAAAGGAGAAACCAAGTCAAGTTAAAAACCAATAAGACGCCAAAATGACTGGGAATACAAGTCATATCTCAATAATAACCCTGAATGTAAATGGCCTACACTCACCAATCAAAAGACATAGAGTGGCAGACTGGATTAGAAAGAAAGACCCAACAATATGCTGCCTCCAAGTGATGCATCTCTCAGAAAAAGATATCCACAGGCTAAATGTGAAAGGATGGGAAAAAACATATCATGCACATGGACACAGTAAAAAAAGCAGGGGTTTCCATCCTCATATCAGATAAAATAGATTTCAATTCAAAATTAGTTAGAACAGATAAAGAAGAACATTTCATACTGCTTAAGGGAAGCATAAATCAGCAAGACATAACAATCATAAATATTTTTGCCCCAAGCAATGGCACATCATGTGTATCAATCAAATCCTTCTTAATTCCAGGAACCCAATAGACCACAACACAATAATACTGGGTGACTTTAACACACCCCTCTCACCATTGGACAGATCTTCCAAGCAGAAATTGAACAAAGAAACCATAGAACTCAATAACACAATCACCAACTTAGACGTAACATGCCACACCCACCACTATTCCCCTCAGTGCTTGACACGGTTCCACTGGGAATAATGAAGATTCTTGAACGGTCTAATCTTTGGGAAATGTGGATGTGGCATGCTCTTTCTTGTTTTTGTGTTATTTTTATGATCCAAATCACTTAATGTATGATTATCTATTGAAATCTTTACCAATACCAATAAAAAATAACACAAAAACAAGAAAGAGCATGCCACATCCACATTTCCCAAAGATTAGACCGTTCAAGAATCTTCATTATTCCCAGTGGAACCGTGTCAAGCACTGAGGGGAATAGTGGTGGGTGTGGCATGTTCTTTCTTGTTTTTGTGTTATTTTTTATTGGTATTGGTAAAGATTTCAATAGATAATCATACATTAAGTGATTTGGATCATAAAAATAACACCACTCAAGTTAATTGATTTCATATTAATATTACCTTAAGGAAACAGAAAAAATGTTGTGGGTCAGATCAACAAGAGTTATTGTCCACTGCTCTCAGTTAGCTTAATGTAGCCAGGCTGCCTGTCTGCTTTAACCCAAACCAGGATGTTCCCCCCTATTTTCACAGTTCAGGAACCTCAGTGGATTGCCTATAAGATTAATGGTAAGCTGTATCTTGGGTGTCAATTAACTATTAGCAGAAGGAAGTTCCACTTTATATACTATAGACAGGTCAAAAGGTATTTATGCTTCAGCCTCCCAGAGATGTCTAAGTACAACTGTTCGTTATCCTTGACATAACTTTAAACCATGACGTGTCAAAATCTATATAGTTTATGAGGATGGCCTTGACACTTGTCGTTCCTAGTGAGACAAAAACCAGAACCAGTTAATGGTTTAGTGATGTTTTGTTTAAGTAGAACTTGATTTGTTTTGATTATACTTATGTCCATCACATTTCCTTAGAGCTTTATCACCTCCCCTTCTATGTAACCTCAAAAGAATGTACTCAAGTTGAATGTATAGATATATATAGATTGTGTGTGAAATGGTAGGTGGACTTAGAATTTAGCTATGTAACAGTAAAGTTACAACTAAGCCTCAGATCTTCAAGACTGTCACTTTACTCTCGTCACTGATGCCTTCCCCCCACCAAGCTGTGCCACGACCCCTGCTAGGCTGGACCTCGGCAGATTGGCATCCACACGTGGGGCATTTGGTAAGTATTTTATTTCATCTCATTCACTCTGGGAACTCAGGTGAAAAGGCTAGGATCCTGTCCAGGGTGCTGCAGAACCCTTGGTAGAGATAGGCCAAGTGAGGATAGACAGGGAATCACAGAACTGAGAAGCAATGTGCCATGCCCAGAGCAAAGAGAGAGTCCTTTGCTTTGTACAAGAATGTTCCCTATGGTTACCCCAAGAGGATAATTTAAGTTTAGCTACTTGGAAAAACTTAGAGGAAGAAATGCAGGCTTATCATCTTGAACATGGCTCTGAACATGTCCCATATGATGCATCTGCCCTTTGCAATTTGCTCAGAGATGCCATTGAGCCTACACATGAAGTTATGTATTTGAATAAATGAGCCTCCTCTCCAGAGGAGACTCCACTGTTGTCTACAAAGTCCCTAATTATAAGACATTCGAGTCATCTAGTAGTTCATCCAACTCAGAGGATGACAAAAGTGAAGGGGACAGACTTTTTCCCTCAGATGAGGAAGACTTAGAGGAAGCAGCAGCCAGTTATCACATCAAGGATCAACCTCCTATGGTCATTCCTATTGTGGCTTCTGCACCTCCTAAAAAGAGTAAAAAGAAAAAACCAGTAAAGATAAAAGATAAAGTAGGATTCTTAGGGGCTGTTGCTCAAGCCCGAGCTGCAGGAGAGGCATGTTTTGTTTGTCTGGTAATTTCTAATTGGGATGATGATGAGGAACCTACTTGGGAACCATTGCCTTTTAAAGTTATTAAAGAATTAAAAACAGGTGTAAAAGATTTTGGATTTAAGTCTCCATATGCCATAAAATTGGTAGACAGTATAGGGCTAAGGATATAGCTCAGTTGGTAAAGTGCTTTCCTCTCAAGCACAGAAAAAGACAAAGAAAAAAAACCATTATTACCAAATGGCAAAAGAAGTTACGTCCCAACCCAAAGTTAAAAAAGCCTTATTTCAAGTCCCTAACCTCAACTTGCCTATGGAGCAAAAATTTAATGTGCTTACCACTGAGAGAAAAATAGCCCTAACCAGCCCAACAATGGGAGGTATATCTCAGTAAGGAATATGATACAGCAGCCCCACTCTTCGAAGTAGTGAAAGATAATGTTTCATAATTTTCTACATCCAAACCTGACCTGATTACCAACCAGGGAAAAAAGGGTTAAAAAGTCATAGGCAATTTCCCTGCCTACCTTGCTAAAGCCCACTCTAGATGTTAAATCAGCAGGATTAACAAAGGATCGACCTTAGACTGAAGAGAAAAAAGGGTGTCCATTTTAAACTCCTCTTGGGCTGCAACAAAAAATGGATGCACCATTGCATGTTTTTGCCTCCTTTGTCAAGTATGAGATACCTGTATTTATGTGGGTTTGTCTCTGTGTCCTCTATTCTGTACCATTGATCTATCTGTCTATTTTGGTACCAATACTATGTTGTTTTTGTTACTATTGCTCTGTAGTAGAGTTGAAGGTCTGGTATTGTGAAACTCCCTGCTTCGCTCCTCTTGCTAAGGATTGCTTTAGCAATTCTGGGTCTCTTATTCCTCCAAATGAATTTCATGATTGCTTGCTCTATTTCTATGAGGTCCGTCATTGGGATTTTAATTGAAATTGCATTGAATTTGTATAGCATTTTTGGAAGTATGGCCATTTTGACAATATTAATTCTGCCTATCCAAGAACATGGGAGATCTTTCCATCTTCTCAGATGCTCTTTAACTTCTTTCTTTAGTGTTCTGTAGTTCTCATTGTAGAGGTCTTTCACTTCTCTTGTTAGATTGATTCCCAAATATTTCATTTTTTTGAGGTTAATGTGAATCGGGTACTTTTCCTAATTTCCCTCTCAGAGGATGCATCACTTATGAATAAAAATGCATTAGATTTATGGGCATTAATTTTATATCCTTCTACTTTATTGAGTTCATTTATGAGTTATATAAGTTTTCTGGTGGAATTCTTAGGGTCTTCTAAATAGAGAAGCATGTCATCAGGAAATAGGGTAGTTTGACCTCTTCTTTTCCTATTCGTATTCCTCTAATTTCTTTGGTGTCTCTAATTGCTCTGGCTAGAGTTTCAAGAACAATGTTGAATAGTAGTGGCAAAAGAGGGCATCCCTGCCTAGTTCAAGTTCTCAGGGGGAATGCTTTCAATTTTTTTCCATTTAGAATGATGTTAACTGTGGGCTTAGCTTAGATAGCATTTACAATGTTAAGAAATGTCCCCAATATCCCTATTTTTTCTAGTGTTTTGAGCATGAAGGGGTGCTGTATTTTATCAAATGCTTTCTCTGCATCTATTGAAATAATCATGTGGTTCTTGACTTTAAGTCTGTTGATGTGGTGAATTACATTTTTGATTTCTGGATGTTGAACCAACCTTGCATCCCCGGGATGAAAGTCACTTGATCATGGTGCACTCTCTTTTTAATATGCTTTTGTATGCGACTTGCTAAAATTTTGTTAAGAATTTTTGCATCTATGTTCATTAGGGATATGGGTCTGAAATTTTCTTTCCTTGATGTGTCCTTCTCTGGTTTTGGTATCAGGGTGATATTAGCTTCATAGAATGAGTTTGGAAGGGATCCCTCCTCCTCTATTTCATGAAATACTTTGAGGAATATTGGAATGAGCTCTTCTTTGAAGGTCTTGTAGAACTCGGCTGTGAATCCATCTGGTCCTGGACTTTTCTTGGTTGGTAGGCTTTTTATGACTTCCTCTATTTCATTGCTTGAAATTGGTCTATTTAAGTTGTGTATGTCCTCCAGATTCAGTTTCAGTGGCTCATATGCCTCTAGGAACCTGTTGATGTCTTCCATGTTTTCTATTTTGTTGGAGTATAAATTTTCAAAGTAGCTTCTTATTATGTTTTGTATTTCAATTGTGCCTGTTGTAATATTTCCATTTCCATCATGAATTTTAGTAATTTGGGGTTTCTCTCTCCTTCTCTTCATTAGCGTGGCTAAGGGTTTATCAATTTTTTTTTTCAAAGAACCAACTTTTTGTTTTGTCAATTTTTAAAAATTGTTTCTTTTGTTTCAATTTCACTGATTTAAGCTCTGATTTTGATTATTTCCTGTCTTCTACTACTTTTGGTGATGATCTGTTCCTCTTTTTCTAGGGCTTTGAGCTGTAAAGTGAGGTCATTGATTTGTTGACTTTTCATTCTTTTTTTAAATGCACTCCATGCAATGAATTCTCCTCTTTGCACTGCTTTCATAGTGTCCCAGAGATTTCGATATGTTGTATCTTTGTTCTCGTTGACCTCTAAGAATCTTTTAATTTCCCCCCTAATGTATTCTGTTATCCATGCATCATTCAATAGCATCTTATTTAATCTCCAGGTCTTGGAGTAGATTCTGTTTTAACTTTATCATTGATATCTAATTTCATTCCATTAAGATCTGATAGTATACAAGGTAGTATCTCTATGTTTTTGTATTTGCTAAGAGTAGCTTTGTGGCATAACACATGGTCTATTTTAGAGAAGGAACCATGAACTGCTGAGAAGAAAGTATATTCGCCTTTTGATGGATGTAATATTCTATATATGTCTGTTAAGTCCAAGTTAGTGATTGTGTCATTGAGTCCTATGGTTTCTGTGTTCAATTTTTGCTTGGAAGATATGTCCAACGGTGAGAGAGTTGTGTTAAAGTCCCCCAGTATTATTGGGTTTTGGACTTTTTGATTCCTGAAATTGAGAAGGATCTGATTGACATACATGGATACACCATTGTTTGGTGCATATTTATGATTGTTATGTCTTGCTGATTTATGCTTCCTTTAAGCAGTATGAAATGTCCTTCCTTATCCCTTCTGACTATCTTTGGCTTGAAGTCTGCTTTATCTGAAATGAGAATGGAAACCCCAGTTTCTTACTCAGTCCATGTGCATGGTATGTTTTCTCCCAATCTTTCATCTTTAGTCTGTGGGCATGTTTTTCTATGATTTAAGTCTCTTGAAGACCGCATATTGTTGAGTCTTTCTTTTTAATCCAGTCTGCCAGTCTATGTCTTTTGATTGGTGAGTTTAGGCCACTTACATTCAGGGTTATTATTGAGATATGACTTGTATTTCCTGTCATTTTAGCTTTTTGGGGGTTTTTAGCTTAACTTTGTTTCTCCTTTGATTGACTCTTTCTTTAGGGTAGTTCCTCCCCATGATGACTGAGATTGTTATTTTTTGTTTCTTCCTCTTCGATTATTTCATTGAGAAGTTTCTGTAGGGCAGGCTTTCTCTTTGTGAATTCTTTAAGCTTTTGTTTATCATGGAAGGATTTTATTTCATCATCAAATCTGAAGGTAAGTTTTGCTGGGTATAAGATTCTTGGTTGGCATCCATTTTCTTTCAGAGCTTGCAATATGTTGCTCCAGGCCCTTCTTGCTTTTAGGGTCTGGGCTGAGAAATCTGCTGATATCCGTATTGGTTTCCCCCTGTAGATAATCTGATGTTTTTCTCTTGCAGTCTTTAAAATTCTATCTTTGTTTTGTATGTTAGGCATTTTCATTATAATGTGCCTTGGTGTGGATCTGTTTTAATTCTGTGCGTTTGTTGTCTTGTAAGCTTCTTGTAATTGATTTTCCATCTCATTCATCATATTAGGGAAATTTTCTGATACTATTTCCTTGAATAGATTATTCATAACCTTGGTTTGTATCTCTGTGCCTTCCTCAAACCCAATAACTCTTCAATTTGGTCTTTTCATGATGTCCCATATTTCTTGGAGGTTTTGTTCATGATTTGTAACCATCTTCTCTGTTTGTTCGACTTTGCTTTCAAGATTAAATATTTTGTCTTCATTGTCTTAGGTTCTGTCTTCCAAGTGATCTATTCTGTTGATTATGCTTTCTATTGAGTTTTTAACTTGGTTTATTGTTTCCTTCATTTCCTTGTTTCCCTCAAGAAGTTCTGTTTGTTTTTTTCTAAGAACTTCTATCTCTTTATTGAAATGATTTTTTGCTTCCTGCAATTGCTCTGTGAGCTGATTATTCATAGCCTGAATCTGCTCTCTCGTCACATCATTCTCTTCTCGGATCACTTTAATTATGAACATTCTGAACTCCCTTTCTGTCATTCTTTCTACCATGCTGTCTTTGGGTTCTCTTGATGTTTCATCTAGGTTTGTTTGGGACACTTTCTTCCATGTTTTCTCATGTTGCTCATGTATCTTCCCCTCTAGTATTGCGAATCTGATGGATTGCAATTTCCCTTTGAAGACCTAAAGTGTCCCTGCAGATTTCCAGTAACTCACCTGTTGTTTGAGAGGTGCTTGATCAAGCAGTGACCCAAGAAAGGTGCTGTCCTACTACCTCCATGTTGGGAATGAGCAGTGCTTCTGGGCAGAGGCAGCCTAGTGTTAATAGACAATTAGGTACAGCACGGTGCTAGATTCTGGGCCAGGGTCTGGACCTGGGCACTAGACCAAGTTGGGGTAGTGTCACAGAACTGTGCTCAGTGATGGAAACACTGGAGTTGAGAGCCCAGGCAGGTCTGAACTCCTCGCTGGGGGCTCAGGCAGTGGCAGGTGGTTGTTCTCTCCTGGAGACACTGTAAGATGGTGCCAAAGGCCCTAAGCTCCCCACTGGAGTCAGTGATCCCAACGGCTCTTGGGTTGACCTCTCCAGAAGCCACAGTGCAGTGGCTTGGAATTCCATACCTCAGCTCCGAGGACCCAGGCAGCCGGAGATGGTCGCTCTCTGCCAGGGAAGCTGCAAAATGACACTGAGGGGTCCAAACTCCCCGCCGGAGTCAGCCACCCCAGCGGCTCCCGGCCAGACATCCCCAGAAGCCGCGGCGGTACAGTGTCTCGGAAGACCTGACCTCAGCTCTGAAGCCCCAGGCAGGTGGGGATGTCGCCCTCTGCCAGGGAAGCTCAGCTCCGAGGACCCAGGCAGCTGGAGATGGTCGCTCTCTCAGATCCATATATTTTTAAGTCACATGTTTTAAAAAAATTCAATTTAAATTGGGTAAGCACGTGTAAATAAATTGTCTTTAAAATCACTTAATTCACAAGTCTCTAGGTGGTCAAACTAATAAAATGTCTATAAAATATTAATTGATATTAATCATTTGTTTCTAGGACTTTTCCTCAACAGGAGATGACAAATACTGTTCAATACACTTATCTAATATTTGGTTTTTACAGTAAAATAAGTAAATTAGATTTGATATATATAAAATTAATCAAATGTGTTTGTTAGAGACATCTGGTTAATTTACAAAGTTAAACTGCTAACTGTTAAATACCATCCAGTACTTTTAATGCTTAAATTCCACGGGAAGCACAGTTAAACATTATTGGTGTTTTCATGGATTAAAAAAATAAAAAGAAAGGGTTTATTAATTTGTGTCTTCACTAAAAACAAGGTTACTAAATATTAAGTTCTAACAAGTATGATTCTATATATATAGGGATCCAAAAGTTTTAATTATGATTTAATTAGAAACATAAAATCTTTCATCTTATTAAATGAAATAATTTATCTAAATTCAACAATTTCATGAGAGTTTTTTCAAAATGTGAACAAAATTGAGTCAACAAATGTGAAGGGAAGAATAGAAGGTTCTAAGTGTGGAATTATATTCAGCAGAAGAAAAAAAGAAAATGTTTCTGGGTAAAAAATCTTTATGATGAAATACATGAAGATCTAAATAAGTGCTAAGAAAGCCTGTGTGAAAGTAAAGGGCAAATTTCAACAACTTTCTGTGTAACTAAGTTGGTTGTATGTGCATGAGACAATGAATTAAAAGCTATTTAAGGTTTTTCCTTATGATCAAATATTAATGTGCTAATATAAGCCAGAGTTTAATCTTTATGTTAAAATAACAAGGATTTCTTTAAAAACACTAATTTACTTTTAACATTGTGCCTGTTAAGTTTTATTCTTTAGAACAATTAGTCTTAATAATTGGGATTTATACAATTATGGTTAAACAACAACTGTCTTTTCATGGTTATAAAGGACTTAAGAGCGATTAATGACACCTTGGAAACTATGGGTGCCCTTCAACCTGGCTCCCCTCTCCAGTTGCAATCCCTAAAGGGTCTTATATTGTGGTGATTGATTTGCAAGACTGTTTCTTTACTATCCCTTTAGCACAGCAGGTGTGTAAAAGGTTTGCTTTTAATTTGCCTTCTCCAAATTTATGACGCCCTTATCAAAGGTTTCAATGGAAAGTTTTGCCTCAAGGTATGAAAAATAGTCCCACTTTATGTCAAAAATTTGTTGATCAGGCTATAGAATCTATAAGGAGAGAATTCCCTAGACTATATTTAACTCATTACATGGATGATATTCTTTTAGCTCATTCTTCATTTGATACTTTACAAACTATACTTAAATTATTAATAGAGCAATTGGCTTCATGGGGGCTTATAGTTGCTCACGAAAAAATTCAGTTACATCCTCCCTATAATTATCTGGGATGCATTATTAATACCCAAAAAATTACTACTCAAAATTTACAAATAAGAACTGATAAATTGTGTACTTATAATGATTCTCAGAAATTATTAGGGGATATAAACTGGATAAGACCATACTTAAAACTTGCTACTGCTGATTTAAAATCTATATTTGTAATACTAAAAGGAGAGGCTAATCTGGCCTCACCTAGACAATTGACTGAGACTGGCAAACAAGCACTATTTAAAGTGGAACAAGCAATTCAAACACATCAATTACAACCAATTGGTTATAATCAACCTTGGTCATTTATTGTACTAAAAACGTCTTATACTCCTACAGGTTGTCTTTGGCAGGATGCACCAACAGAGTGGTTACATTTACCTGCTACTTCAAAAAAGGTTGTTCCTTCCTATCCTTCACAGATTGCCTTAATGAAAACTAAAGCCAGACCCAGAAGCAAAGAGCTATTTGGCCTAGAAATGCATTCAATTCTTATTCCTTATACCAAAGAACAATACTTACAATTATGCCAATTAGAAGATCAATAGGCTGTTGCTTGTCATGGTTACACAGGACAAATACTGTTTCATTTACCTAATCACCCACTTTTACATTTTATACTCATATACTTAAGTTTGGCACATTGTCTTTTGTTCATGTCACTGTTGATACTTATTCTCATGTTATTATTGCCTCTGCCAGGACTGGTGAAACTTATAAGGATGTGTCTCAGCAGTTATTTTTATGTTTTGCTTCTTTAGGAATGCCTACGAAAATTAAAACTGACAATGGACCTGCTTATACATCTAAAGCCTTTAAAAAATTATGTGATATGTTTAACATTTCTCATTCAACAGGAATCCCCTATAATCCCCAAGGACAAGCATTTGTGGAATGAGCTCAAACTTTAAAAACACAAATATGTAAACTAAAGGAAGGGGAATTAAAGTATAGTTCTCCTCATCATTTTATACAACATGCTTTATTTGTAATTAATCATTTAAATTCTGACTCTACAAGGAATACTCCAATGATGAGACATTGGGACAAGAGTCTACAACCTAAATTTGTGGTTAAATGGAGAGATTTACTTACAGGACAATGGAAAGAACTTAATATACTGTTAGCATCAGGTGGGGGATATGCTTATGTATTTCCACAGGACGCAGAATCTCCCTTGTGGATTCCAGATCGTTTGATCAGACACTCTAAGCCATCCTCACAGGAGGAGAATTCCACCACAGCTTTACTCTCAGATCAAATTGACCCTGGATCAAGAATGGACTCATAAACTTCGTCAGCTTAAACACTCACCATGCTATTTTATTTCCTCACCCTGATTATCTTAGAATTTCCAAGGATAAAGGTTCTTATTCCATAAAATGTAATTGTTGTATTATAACTAATTGTATTACTTCCTATTTTCAAAAAATTATTGTTTTTATGATAGTCTTTCAAAATTTAATGTTAGAGTCTGTATAAATGCTACACATGCTATTTTACTTGCTAATCAAAATTATCTTAACATGTCTAAGGATAAGGACTCACATTCTATTCAGTGTGATTATTGTATCTAATTGTATTGTATCTAATTGTAACTAATTGTATTAATGCTACTTTTCCAAGAGGTTATACTGTTTTCATGGTAGTCCATCAACCTTCTTATGTTACGTGTGTTGTTAAAAGAAAAGTGGTATGATGACCCTCGTATGGAGGTTCTTAAAAGATTTAACAAGTTTATGAGGCCTAAATGATATATGACTGCCCTGACAATAGGGATTGCTACATTGATAAGTATTGTAACCATTTTAGCTGTATCTACTACTGCATTTGTACAAGAAATTCACACTGCCTCTCATGTTAAGGACTAATCTCACAGTATATTTATTGCCTTGGCTGCACAGGAAAAGATTGACAAAAAATTAGAAACTAGAATTGATACTTTTGAAGAAGCCATTCTATACATTGGTATTCAAATCACAAATATTAAGATTCAAATGACTACTAGATGTCAAGCTAATTTTAAGTGGATTTGTGTGACACCTTTGAAAGTCAATGGTAGTGCTAATTTGGAACAGGTACAAAATCACTCACTAGGAATATGGAATAATAGTAATATAGCCCCAGATATTGCTATGCTACAATCTAAGATTAGGGATATTAGTCTCATTTGGAAATCAGCCCCTCTGCTGATCTGGCTCAATGCATTTTTGATAACATAAAGGAGACCATTTTTAATAATACCTTTATTCAGGACATTATAGAAATTGGCCTCAGTGTTTTTTGTGTTTTAATTCTGCTTCTTCTTCTTCCAGTCATCATCGCCTGCACCTGAAGAGCAATAAAAAATTTACATATCCAGATTGAAACCATGAAATTTAAAAATAAAAAAGGGGGAAATGTCATGCCCACCACTATTCAGCTCAGTGCTTGACATGGTTCCACTGGGAATAATGAAGATTCTTGCATGGTCTAATCTTCTTGGAAATGTGGATGTGGCATTCTCCTTCTTGTTTTGTGTTATTTCTTTTTTTTTTATTTTTTTATTTACTTATTGATTCATTGAACACAAATGGAGTACAGCTATTGTTTCACTGGTTGTACACAAAGTAGAGTCACACCATCTGTGCATTCATGCATGTACACAGGGCAATGGTATCTGTCACACATTTTGTTATTAATTTTACCCCCAAACGCCCCCCACCCCTCCCTTCCCTCTATGCTAGCTATCTTTCCTCCATTCTTGCCATCTTTCCCCCCCACATTATGCATCATCATTCATATATCAGAGAGACCATTCGGCTTTTGGATTTTTGGGATTGGCTGATCTCACTTAGCATAACAGTTTCCAACATCATCCATTTACCTACAAATACCATAATTTTATTCTTCTTTATGGCTGAGTAATATTCCATTGTGTATATATACCACAGTTTCTTTATCCATTCATCTACTGAAGGGCATCTAGGTTGGTTCCACAATCTAGCTATTGTGAATTGAGCAGCTATGAACATTGATGTGGCTGCATCACTGAGGCAATCTGATTTTAAGTCCTTTGGGTATAAGCCAAGGAGTGGGATAGCAGGGTCAAATGGTGGATCCATTCCAAGTTTTCTAAGGAATCTCCACACTGCTTTCCAGAGTGGCTGCACCAACTTGCACTCCCACCAGCAATGTATGAGTGTACCCTTTTCCCCACATCCTCGCCAACACCTGTCGTTGCCTGTGTTCTTGATAAAAGACATTCTAATTGGGGTAAGATGAAATCTTAAGGTGGTTTTGATTTGCATTTCTCTTATAACGAGTGATGTTGAACATTTTTTCATAAATCTGTTGATTGCTTGTAGGTCTTCCTCTGTAAAGTGTCTGTTCATTTCCTTGGCCCATTTATTGATTGGGTTATTGGTGTTCTTGGTGTAAAGATTTTTGAGTACTTGGTAGATTCTGGAGATTAGTGCTCTGTCCGAAGTGTGTGTGGCAAAGATTTTCTCCCACTCTGAAGGCTCTCTCTTCACATTGCTGATTGTTTCCTTTGCTGAGAAGAAGCTTTTTAGTTTCACTCTATCCCAATCATTGATTCGTGCTTTTATTTCTTGCGCTTTGGGAGTCATGTTAAGGAAATCTGGTCCTAGTCCAACATGATGAAGATTTGGACCTATTTTCGCTTCTATTAGGTGCAGAGTCTCTGTTCTGATTTCTAGGTCCTTGATCCACTTTGAGTTGAGTTTTGTACAGGGTGAGAGATATGGGTTTAGTTTCATTTTGCTGCATATCGATTTCCAGTTTTCCCAGCACCATTTGTTGAAGAGGCTGTCTTTTCTCCATTGCATGTTTTTGCCTCCTTTGTCAAGTATGAGATACCTGTACTTATTTGGGTTTGTCTCTGTGTCCTCTATTCTGTACCATTGATCTACCTGCCTATTTTGGTACCAATACCATGCTGTTTTTGTCACTATTGCTCTGTAGTATAGTTGGAGGTCTGGTATTGTGAAACCCCCTGCTTCGCTCTTCTTGCTAAGGATTGTTTTAGCAATTCTAGGTCTCTTATTCCTCCATATGAATTTCATGATTGCTTGCTCTATTTCTATAAGGTCCATCATTGGGATTTTAATTGGAATTGCATTGAATTTGTATAGCATTTTTGGAAGTATGGCCATTTTGACAATATTAATTCTGCCTATCCAAGAACATGGAAGATCTTTCCATCTTCTCAGATGCTCTTTAACTTCTTTCTTTAGTGTTCTGTAGTTCTCAGTGTAGAGGTCTTTCACATCTTTTGTTAGATTGATTCCCAAGTATTTTATTTTTTTTGAGGTTAATGTGAATGGGGTACTTTTCCTAATTTCTCTCTCAGAGGATGCATCACTTACAAATAAAAATGCATTAGATTTATGAGCATTAATTTTATATCCTGCTACATTGCTGAATTCATTAATGAGTTCCAGTAGTTTTCTGGTGGAATTCTTAGGATCTTCTAGATAGAGAATCATGTCATCAGCAAATAGGGATAGTTTGATCTCTTCTTTTCCTATTCGTATTCCTCTAATTTCTTTGGTCTGTCTAATTGCTCTGGCTAGAGTTTCAAGAACAATGTTGAATAGTAGTGGTGAAAGAGGGCATCCCTGTCTTGTTCCAGTTCTCAAGGGGAATGCTTTCAATTTTTCTCCATTTAGAATGATGTTAGCTGTGGGCTTGGCATAAATGGCCTTTACAATGTTAAGGAATGTCCCCACTATCCCTATTTTTTCTAGTGTTTTGAGCATGAAGGGGTGCTGTATTTTATCAAATGCTTTCTCTGCGTCTATTGAAATAATCATGTGGTTCTTGACCTTAAGTCTGTTGATGTGGTGAATTACATTGATTGATTTCCGGATGTTGAACCAACCTTGCATCCCTGGGATGAAACCCACTTGATCATGGTGCACTATCTTTTTAATATGCTTTTGTATGCGATTCGCTAAAATTTTGTTAAGAATTTTTGCATCTATGTTCATTAGAGATATGGGTCTGAAATTTTCTTTCCTTGATGTGTCCTTCTCTGGTTTTGGTATCAGGGTGATATTAGCTTCATAGAATGAGTTTGGAAGGGTTCCCTCCTCCTCTATTTCATGAAATACTTTGTGTTATTTCTTATTGTTATTGGATGTTTACATTTAAAGATTCGGTAAAAAATCAGACATGAAGTGGTTTGGAACATAAAAATAGCACTGCTCAAGCCTTAATTGATTTCATATTGATATTACCTTAAGGAAACAGAAAAAATGTTGTGGGTCAGATCAACAAGAGTTATTGTCCACTGCTCTCAGTTAGCTTAACGCAGCCAGACTGCCTGTCTGCTTTAACCCAAACCAGGATGTTCCCCCCTCGTAGGGAAACTGTTTTCACAGTTCAGGGACCTCAGTGAATTGCATATAAGATTAATGGGAAGCTGTATCTTGGGTGTCAATTAACTATTAGCAGAAGGAAGATCCACTTTGTATACTATAGACAGGTCAAAAGGTATTTATGCGATCGTTGGAGCGGAGTTACAGTCTTCTGGTGCCATTGTGTGGTGGCTCCTCGAGAACTTCGGCCTGGAGCAGCTGGAGTCGCCAGCCCCAGCAGGGATCTGGGGCCCTTAGGTGACATTTTGCAGTGTCTCTGGGAGAGAGCAACCACCTGCTACCACCTGAGCCCACAGCAAGGAGTTCAGGCCTGCCTGGGCTATCAAGCCCAGTGTCTCCATCACTGAGCACAGTTCTGCGCCCCCACCACAACTTGGTCTAGTGCCCAGGCCCACACTCTGGCCTGGGATCTAGCACCTGTGCTGTACCTGATCATCTTTCAACACCGGGCCACCTCTGCCCAGAAGCATTGATCATTCCCAACATGGAGGTAGTGGGACAGCACCCTTATTGGGTCACCACTTGATCAAACACCTCTTAAACATCAGGTCATTGAAAAATAAGAGGTTTGAACTGTACAGTATATTTTTATCGCAGAACGTTTTTTAAATTAATTGTAATACTATGATTATTCCTAATATAACCACTATATTCCTACCTTTTCTTTTATTATTATGATTATCACTCTATCTGCCTCTTATATATCCATTTCCTTGGAGAATCTCTTTTTCCTCATGCTAACCACCTATTTCTTTTAATTCCACTTCCACTATTCATATGACATAGTATATCTATAGACTCACTTCTTATCTCATTAGCTTTTTGTACAATACCCCTCCTCATTCTCACTGTCCAACATTAGGATTTGCAGTCCTTACTGAAAACCTACCGGTTATGCTGTAGACAATAATTTGAACTCATCTCTGTTTATTAAGACAATACTGTTAATATCTTAATAGGGTCTATTTAGATTAAGGACACATATTGTTTATATGGTGTGCTGCAAATATTGATCTCTCACTTCAAGGGAAGGTATTGAAAATAGGCAGGAACCCTGTAAGTCCTTAAGAGGAAACTGCAATACCTAGGATTCACAATACTAGAGGGGAAGATACACTAGCAACATGAGAAAACATGGGAAGAAAATGTCCCAAAGAAACTCAGATACTATACCAAATGTACCCAGTGACAACATGGCAGAAGCATTGTCAGAAAGGGAGCTGTACATAATTAAACTGATCTGAGAAGTGAATGAGAGTCAAGAGAGCAAATGCAGGCAATGCTAAAAGAGCAACTGCAGGCAGCAAAAGACCATTTCAATAAAGAGATAGAGATTCTGAAAAAAAAACTAACAGAAATCCTTGAAATGAAGGTTACAATAAACCAAATTAAAAACTCAATAGAAAGCTTAACCAACAGGCTATATCACTTTGAAGACAGAACCTCAGACAATGAAGACAAAATATTTAATCTTGAAAACAACCTCAACCAGACAGAGAGGATGGTAAGAAATCATGAACAGAACCTCCAAGAGTTATGGGACATCATGAAAAGACCAAATTTAAGAGTTATTGGGATTGAGGAAGGCACAGAGACACAAACCAAAGGAATGAATAATCTCTTCAATGAAATAATATCAGAGAATTTCTGATATCTGATGAATAAAATGGAAAATCAAATTCAAGAGGCTTATAGGCCACCAAATGCACAAAATCACAACAGATCTACACCCAGGCACAGTATAATGAAAATACCTAACATACAGAAGAAAGATAGAATTTTAAAGGCTGCAAGAAAAAAACCTCAGATAACATATAGGGGGAAACCAATACGAATGTCAGCAGATTTCTCAGCCCAGACCCTAAAAGCAAGAAGGGCCTGGAAAAACATTCCAAGCATTGAAAGAAAATGGATGCCAACCAAGAATCTTATACCCAGCAAAACTTACCTTCAGATTTGAAGATGAAATAAAATCATTCCCTGATGAACATAAGCTAAAAGAATTCACAAATAGAAAGCCTGCCCTAAAGAAAATCCTCAGCAAAATATTACAAGACAAAGAAATGAGAAACAACAATGTAGGTAAGCAAAGGGAGGAATTACCCTAAAGGAACAGCCAATTAAAGGAAAAAGCAAGTAAGATTAAAATCCACAAATAAGTAAAAATGACCAGGAATACAAGTCATATCTAAATAAAAACCCTAAATAAAAATGGTCTAAACTCATCAATCAAAAGACATAGACTGGCGGATTGGATTAAAAAGAAAGACCCAACAATATGCTGACTTCAAGAGATGCATCTCAAAGAAAAACATGCCCACACACTAATGGTGAAAAGTTGGGAAAAAACATACCATGCACATGAGCTTAGTAAAAAAGCAGGAGTTTCCATCCTCATTTCAGATGAAGCAGACTTCAAGCCAAAGTTAGTCAGAAGGGATAAAGAAGGACATTTCATACTACTTAAGGGAAGCATAAAACACCAAGAAATAACAATCATAAATATTTATGCACCAAACACTGGTGCATCCATGTACATCAATCAGATCCTTCTCAATTCCAGGAACCAAATAGACCAAAACACAATAATATTGGGGCACTTTAACACTCCTCTCTCACCGTTGGACAGATCTTCCAAGCAAAAATTGAACAAAGAAACCATCGGACACAATGACACAATAGCTAATTTAGACTTAACAGACATATATAGAATATTCCATCCATCAAAATGCGAATACACATTCTTCTCAGTATCACATGGCTCCTTCTCTAAAATAGACCATATGTTATGCCACAAAGCTACTCTTAGCAAATGCAAAAACAGAGATACCACCTTGTATACTATCACATCATAATGGATTGAAATTAGAAATCAGTGATAAAGTTAAAAACAGAAACTACTCCAACACCTGGAGATTAAATAATATGCTATTGAATGATGCATGGATAACAGAAGACATTAAGGGGGAAATAAAAAAATTGTTACAGGTCAATAAGACAGAATCTCTGGGATATGATGAAAACAGTGCTAAGAGGAAAATTCATTGCATGGAGTGCATTCAGTAAGAGAATGAAAAGTCAACAAATCAATGACCTCACATTACAGCTCAAAGTCCTAGAAAAAGAGGAACAGATCATCACCAAAAGTAGTAGAAGACAGGAAATAATCAAAATCAGAGCTGAAATCAGTGAAATTGAAACAAAAGAAACAATTCAAAAAATTGGCAAAACAAAAAGTTGGTTCTCTGAAAAAATAAACAAAATTCATAAACCCTTAGCCATGCTACCAAAGAAAAGGAGAGAGAAACTCCAAATTACTAAAATTTGTGATGGAAATGGAAATATTACAACAGACAAAATTGAAATTCAAAACATAATAAGAAGGTACTTTGAAAATTTATACTCCAACAAAATAGAAAACCTGGAAGACATCAACAGTTTCCTAGAGGCATATGAGCCACCCAAACAGAATCTGGAGGGCACACACAACTTAAATAGATCAATTTCAAGCGATAAAATAGAAGAAGTCATCAAACGCCTACCAACAAAGAAAAGTCCAGGACCAGATGGATTCACAGTCGAGTTCTACAAGACCTTCAAAGAAGAGCTCATTCCAATACTCCTCAAAGTATTTCATGAAATAGAGGAGGAGGGAACCCTTCCAAACTCATTCTATGAAGCTAATATCACCCTGATACCAAAACCAGAGAAGGACACATCAAGGAAAGAAAATTTCAGACCCATATCCCTAATGAACATAGATGCAAAAATTCTTAACAAAATTTTAGCAAGTCACATACAAAAGCATATTAAAAAGAGAGTGCACCATGATCAAGTGAGTTTCATCCCGGGGATGCAAGGTTGTTTCAACATCCGGAAAACAATAAATGTAATTCACCACATCAACAGACTTATAGTCAAGAACCACATGATTATTTCAATAGATGCAGAGAAAGCATTTGATAAAATACAGCACCCCTTCATGCTCAAAACACTAGAAAAATTAGGGATAGTGGGGACATTCCTTACCATTGCAAAGGCTATCTATCCTAAGCCCACAGCTAACATCATTCTAAATGGAGAAACATTGAAAGCATTCCCCCTGAGAACTGGAACAAGGCAGGGATGCCCTCTTTTGCCACTACTATTCAACATTGTTCTTGAAACTCTAGCCAGCAACTGGTGTTGGCGAGGATGTTGGGAAAAGGGTACACTCATACATTGCTGGTGGGAGTGCAGGTTGGTGCAGCCACTCTGGAAAGCAGTGTGGAGATTCCTTAGAAAACTTGGAATGGATCCACCATTTGACCCTGCTATCCCACTCCTTGGCCTATACCCAAAGGACTTCAAATCAGATTGCTACAGTGATGCAGCCACATCAATGTTCATAGCTGCTCAATTCACAATAGCTAGATTGTGGAACCAACCTAGATGCCCTTTAATAGATGAATGGATAAAGAAAGTGTGGTATATATACACAATGGAAGATTATTCAGGCATAAAGAAGAATAAAATCATGGCATTTGTAGGTAAATGGATGATGTTGGAGACTGTTATGCTAAGTGAGGTCAGCTAATCCCAAAAATCCAAAGGCTGAATGGTCTCTCTGATAAGTGAATGATGATGTACAATGTGGGGTGGAAGGGTGGCAAGAATGGAGGAAGGATAGATAGCATAGAGTGATGGGAGGGGAGGGGTTGGGGTGGGAGTTTAGAATAACAGAATGTGTGACAGATATCATTGCCCTGTGTACATGCATGAATGCACAGGTGGTGTGAGTCTACTTTTTATACAACCAGAGAAACAATAGCTGTACTACATTTGTGTTGAATGAATCAAAATAAAAAGAGTTAGTTATGCTTCAACCTCCCAGAAATGTCTAAGTACAACTGTTCATTATCCTTGACATAAGTTTAAACCATGACGTGTCAAAACCTATATAATTTATGACGATGGCCTCGACTCTTATTGTTCCTAGTAAGACAAAGTCCAGAACCAGTTAATGGTTTAGTGATGTTTTGGTTTAGTAGAACTTGATTTTTTTTTTATTATACTTATGTCAACCACATTTCCTTAGAGCTTTATCACCTCTCCTTCTATGTGACCGCAAAAGAATGTGCTCAAGTTGAATGTATAGATATATATAGATTGTGTGTGAAATGGTAGCTAGACTTAGAATTAAGCCATGGAACAGTAAAGTTACACCTAAGTCTCAGATCATCAAGTCTGTCCCTTTACTCTCATCGCAGATGCCTTCCCCCCACGGAGCTGTGCCATGACCCCTGCTAGGGTAGGCCTCGGCAGTAACTGACATATATAAAATATTCCATCCATCAATAAGCAAATACACTTTCTTCTTAGCAGCTCATGGATCGTTCTCTAAAATAGACCATATGCTATGCCACAAAACTACTCTTGGCAAATACAAAAAGATAGAGAACTACCTTGCATTCTATCAAATCATAATGGAATGAAATTAGAAATCAATGATAAAATAAAAAACAGAAACTACTCCAACACCTGGAGATTAAACAATATGCTATTGAATGATGCATGGATAACAGAAGACATTAGGGGAGATTTTAAAAAAATTCTTAGAAGTCAATGAGAACAAAGATACAACATATCAAAATCTCTGGGATACTATGAAAGCAGAGCTAAGAGGAAAATTCAGTGCATGGAGCACATTCAATAAAAGAATGAAAAGTGAATAAATAAATGACCTCTCATTACAGTTCAAAACCCTAAAAAATGAAGAATTCATCACCAAAAGTAGTAGAAGACAGGAAATAGTTAAAATCAGAGTGGAAATCAATGAAATTGAAACAAAAGAAACAATTCCAAAAATTGACAAAACAAAAAGTTGGTTCTTTGAAAAGATAAACAAAATTGATAAACCCTTAGCCACACTAACTAAGAGAAGGAGAGAGAAAACACAAATGACTAAAATTCAAGATGAAAATGGAAATATCACAACAGACTATTGAAATATAAAACGTAATTAGAAGTTATTTTGAAAATTTATAAAAGCCATTCTAATTGGGGTAAGATGAAATCTTAAGGTGTTTTTGATTTGCATTTCTATTATAATGAGGGATGTTGAACATTTTTTCTTAAAGTTGTTGATTGCTTGTAGATCTTCTTCTGTTAAGTGTCTGTTCATTTCCTTCACCCATTTATTGATTGGATTATTAGTATTCTTGGTGTAAAGATTTTTGAGCACTTTGTAGATTCTGGAGAATAGTGCTCTATCTGGACTGTGTGTGGCAAAGATTTTCTCCCACTCTGAAGGCTCTCTCTTCACATTACTGATTGTTTATTAAGAATACCGGCAACAACAGGTGTTGGCAAGCATGTGGGGAAAAGGGTACACTCATACATTGCTGGTGGGATTGCAAGTTGGTGCAGCCACTCTGGAAAGCAGTGTGCAGATTTTTAGAAAACTTGGAATGGATCCACCATTTGACCCAGCTTTCCCATTCCTTGGCCTACATCCAAAGGACTTAAAATCAGATTACTACAGTGATGTAGCCACATCAATGTTCATAGCTGCTCAATTCACAATAGCTAGATTGTGGAATCAACCTAGATGCCCTTCAATAGATGAATGGATAAAGAAGCAGTGTTATATATACACAATGGAATATTAACTCAGCCATGAGGAAGAATAAAATTATGACATTTGCAGGTAAATGGATGATTTTGGAGACTGTCATGCTAAGTGAGATCAGCCAATCCCCCAAATCCAAATCAGAATGATCTCTCTGATAATTGAATGGTGATGCATAATGCGGAGTGGAAGGGTTGCAAGAATGGAGGAAGGATAGATAGCAAAGAGGGAAGGGAGGGGTGGGGTTGGGGTTGGGGGCAAGAATAATAACAGAATGAGACACACATCATTGCCCTGTGTACATATCTGAGTGCACTGATGGTGTGACTCTACTTTGTTGACAGCCAGAGAAACAATAGCTGTACTCCATTTGTGTTCAATGGATCAAAATTAAATGATTAAAAAAAAGAAAATTTATGTTCCAACAAAATAGAAAACCTGGAAGACATCAACACGTTCCTAGAGGCATATGAACCACCCAAACTGAATCTGGAGGATATACACAACTTAAATAGAACAATTTCAAGCAATGAAATAGAAGAAGTCATTGAAAGCCTACCGACAAAGAAAAGTCTAGGACCAGATGGATTCACAGCCGAGTTCTACAAGATCTTCAAAGAAGAGATCATTCCAATACTCTTCAAAGTATTTCATGAAATAGAGAGGAGGGAACCCTTCCAAAATCATTCTATGAAGCTAATATCACCCTGATACCAAAACCAGAGAAGGACACATCGAGGAAAGAAAATTTCAGTCCAATATCCCTAATGAACATAGATGCAAAAATTCTTAACAAAATTTTCAGAAATCGCATACAAAAGCATATTAAAAAGAGAGTGCACCATGATCAAGTGTGTTTCATCCCGGGGATGCAAGGTTGGTTCAACATCCAGAAGTCAATAACTGTACTTCACCACATCAACAGATTTAAAGTTAAGAACCACATGATTATTTCAATAGATTTAGAGAAAGCATTTGATAAAATACAACACCCCTTCATGCTCAAAACACTAGAAAAATTTTTGTCTTAGAATATGAAGTATTTTAGAGAGTTTTCCATGTGCCACTGAGAAGAAAGTGGATTTGGTTATTGATGGATTGCTTAGTTGTTTGTAGGTTCATTTGATTAATAGTATTTTTTAGTTCTGAAGAGTCTTTAATTAGTTTATGTCCAGATGATCTGTTCACTGATAAGAGTGGTGTATTGCAATCACCCAAGGTTATTATATTTTGGTCTAGTTGATGATATTGAGAAGGGTTTGTTTTATGTATGTAGGTGTATTGAGGTTTGGGGTATAAATATTAACAATCATTATACCTTCTTCTTAGATGATTCCATTAAGTAGTGTGATGTGACCTTTTTATGTCATCTGATTAATTCTGACTTGAAGTATACTTTGTCAGCTATAAGTACCTACTCCTGCTTGCTTTTGATCTCCATTTGCATTGTGTATCTTTCTCCATCCTTTCACCTATTGCCTGTGGATATTGTTGCCTGTGAGTATCTTGTAAACAACATATGGTTGGATTTTAAGTCTATTCTGCAAATGTATTTTTTTTTTTTTTTGGCAGGGAGTGGGGACCAGGGATTGAACTCAGGGGCACTCGGTCACTGAGGCACACCTCCTCCCTATTTTGTATTTTATTTAGAGACAGGACCTCAATGAGTTGCTTAGTGCCTTGCCCTTGCTGGGGCTGGCTTTGAACCTGCAATCCTCCTGCCTCAGCCTCCTGAACTGTTGGATTTACAGGTGTGCACCATTGCGCTCAGTTGTATGTCTTTTAATTGGAAAGTTTAGACCATTTATCTTCAAGGTTGTAAAAGAGACATGATTTTTATTTCCTGTCATTGAGATTCATTTCTTTTTTTTATTTGCTTAATGATTCATTGAGCACAAATGGAGTACAGCTATTGTTTCTTTGGTTGTACACAAAGCAGAATCACACCATCTGTGCATTCATGCATGTACACAGGGCAACGATATCTGTCACACATTCTGTTATTATTCTCCCTCCCCACCCTGACCCCACCCCTCCCTTCCCTCTATGCTATCTATCCTTTCTCCGTTCTTGCCACCCTTACCCCCTGCATTTTGCATCATCATTCATTTATCAGAGAGACCATTCAGCCTTTGGATTTTTGGGATTGGCTGATCTCACTTAGCCTAACAGTCTCCAACATCATCCATTTGCCTACAAATGCCATAATTTTATTCTTCTTTATGGCTGTATAGTATTCCATTGTGTATATATACCACAGTTTCTTTATCCATTCATCTATTGAAGGGCATCTAGGTTGGTTCCACAATATAGCTATTGTGAATTGATCAGCTATGAACATTGATGTGGCTGCATCACTGTAGCAATCTGATTTTAAGTCGTTTGGGTATAGGTCAAGGTGTGGGATAGCTGGGTCAAATGGTGGATCCATTCCAAGTTTTCTAAGGAATCTCCACACTGCTTTCCAGAGTGGCTGCACCAACCTGCATTCCCACCAGCAGTGTATGAGTGTACCCTTTTCCCCACATCCTCACCAACACCTGTTGTTGCCTGTATTCTTAATAAAAGACATTCTGATTGGGGTAAGTGAAATCTTAAGGTGGTATCGATTTGCATTTCTCTTATGACAAGGGATGTTGAACATTTTTTCATAAATCTGTTGATTGCTTGTAGATCTTCCTCTGTAAAGTATCTGTTAATTTCCTTGGCCCATTTATTGATTGGGTTATTAGTGTTCTTGGTGTAAAGATTTTTGAGTACTTGGTAGATTTTGGATATTAGTGCTCTATCTGAAGTGTGTGTAGCAAAGATTTTCTCCCATTCTGAAGGCTCTCTCTTCACATTGCTGATTGTTTCCTTTGCTGAGAAAAAGCTTTTTAGTTTGACTCTATCCCAATCATTGATTCCAGCTTTTATTTCTTGTGCTTTGGGAGTCATGTTAAGGAAATCTGGTCCTAGGCCAACGTGATGAAGATTTGGACCTATTTTCTCTTCTATTAGGTGCAGAGTCTCTCGTCTAATTTCTAGGACCTTGATTCACTTTGAGTTGAGTTTTGTACAGGGTGAGAGATATGGGTTTAGTTTCATTTTGCTGCAAATGGATTTCCAATTTTCCCAGCACCATTTGTTGAAGAGGCTGCCTTTTCTCCACTGTATGTTTTTGGCTCCTTTGTCAAGTATGAGATACCTGTACTTATTTGGGTTTGTCTCTGTGTCCTCTATTCTGTACCATTGATTTTCCTGTCTATGTTGTTGCTAATACCATGCTGTTTTCATCACTATTGCTCTGTAGTATAGCTGAAAGTCTGGTATTGTGAAACCCCCTGCTTCACTCTTCTTGCTAAGGATTGCTTTAGCTATTCTGGTTCTCTTATTCCTCCAAATGAATTTCATGATTGCTTGCTCTATTTCTATGTGGTCCATCATTGGGATTTTAATTGGAATTGCATTGAATTTGTATAGCACTTTTGGAAGTATGGCAATTTTGACAATATTTATTCTGCCTATCCAAGAACATGGGAGATCTTTCCATCTTCTCAGATTCTCTTTAACTTCTTTCTTTACTGTTCTGTAGTTCTCATTGTAGAGGTCTTTCACTTCTTTTGTTAGATTGATTCCCAAGTATTTTATTTAATTTGAGGTTATTGTGTATGTGATAGTTTTCCTAATTTCTCTCTCCAAAGATGCATCATTTACAAATAAAAATGCATTAGTTTTACGAGCATTAATTTTATATCCTGCTACTTTACTGAATTCATTTATGAGTTCCAGAAGTTTTCTGGTGGAATTCTTAGGGTCTCCTAAAGAGAGAATCATGTCATCAGCAAATAGGGATAGTTTGAGCTTTCTTTTCCTATTCATATTCCTCTAATTTCTTTGGTCTGCCTAATTGCTCTGGCTAGAGTTTCAAGAACAATGTTGAATAGTAGTGGTGAAAGAGGGCATCCCTGCCTTGTTTTATTTCTCAGGGGGAATGCTTTCAATTTTTCTCCATTTAGAATGATGTTAGCTGTGGGCTTAGCATAGATAGACTTTACAATGTTAAGGAATGTCTCCACTATCCCTATTTTTTTTAGTATTTTGAGCATGAATGGGTGCTGTATTTTATCAAGTGCTTTCTCTGCATCTTTGAAATAATCATGTGGTTCTTGACTTTAAGTCTGTTGATTTGGTGAATTACATTATTTGATATCCGGATGTTGAACCAACCTTGTATCCCCGGGATGAAACCTACTTGATCATGGTCCACTACCTTTTTAGTATGCTTTTGTATGTGATTCGCTAAAATTTTGTTAAGAATTTTTGCATCTATGTTCATTAGAGATATTGGTCTGAAATTTTCTTTCCTTCCTCAATCCCAATAACTCTTAAATTTGGTCTTTTCATAATGTTCCATATTTCTTGGAGTTTTCGTTCATGATTCCTAACCATGTTCTCTGTTTGTTTGACTTTGTTTTCAAGATTAAATATTTTGTCTTCATTGTCTGAGGTTCTGTCTTCCAAGTGATCTATTCTGTTAATTATGCTTTCTATTGAGTTTTTCACTTGGTTTATTGTTTCCTTCATTTCCTTGTTTCCTTCAAGGATTTCTCTTTGTTTTTTTCTCAGAACTTCTATCTCTTTATTGAAATGATTTTTTTGCTTCCTGCAATTGCTCTATTAGCTAATTATTCATAGCCTGAATCTGCTCTCTCGTCACATCATTCTCTTCTCAGATCATTTTAATTATGAACATTCTGAACTCCCTTTCTGTCATTCCTTCTACCATGCTGTCTTTGGGTTCTCTTGGTATATCATCTAGATTTGTTTGGGACATTTTCTTCCCGTGCTTTCTCATGTTGCTCATGTACCTTCCCCTCTAGTAGTGAGAATCAGAGGGATTGCAATTTCCCTGTAAAGACTTAAGTTGTCCCTGCAGATTTCCAGTAACTCACCTGATGTTTGAGAGGTACTTGATCAAGCGGTGGCCCAAGAAAGCTGCTGTCTCATTTCCTCCAGTTTGGGAAAGATCAGTGCTTCTGGGCAGAGGCAGCCTGGTGTTGATAGACAATCAGATATAGCAAGGTGCTAGACTCCGGGTCAGGGTGTGGACCTGGGAACTACACCAAGTTGGGGTGGGGGCACAGAACTGTGCTCAGTGATGGAGACACTGGGCTTGAGAACCCAGGCTGGCCTGAGCTCCTCGCTGGGGGCTCAGTTGGTGGCAGGTGGTCACTCTCTGCCAGGGAAGCTGTAAAATAGCGCCGAAGATCCCAAACTCTCCGCTGGAGCCAGTGATTACATCCACTCCAGGCCAGACCGCCCAGGAGACACCTTGTGGTGGTGGGGAATACCGGAGCTTAGCTCTGAGGACTCAGGCAGTCCCAGATGGTCACCCTCTGCCAGGGAAGCTGAAAAATGGCGCCAAAGGGTCCAAACTCACCACCAGAACCACAGACTCCAGCCCCTCCAGGACAGACCTCCCAGGAGATGATGCGCAGTGGTGGGGAAGACCGGAGCTAAGCTCTGAGGACTCAGGCAGTCCAAGATGGTCACCCTCTGCCAGGGAAGCTGCAAAATGGCGCCAAAGGGTCCAAACTCACCACCAGATCCAGAGACCCAGCCCCTCCGAGATTCATTTCTAATGCTTAATTCAGACTTGATTTTACTTTAATTGACTATTTTCTACTACAATTCATCCCTATGTTTGTTTTCTTTTTTCTTTTTCATTTCTTCTTCATGAAATATTTCACTCTAGTGCTGGCTTAGTGGTTATAAATTTTTTTAGATTTGGGTTATCATGGATAATTTTTATCTTCAATTCTGGAGGATAGTTTTGATAGATAATCTTGGTTGGCACCCATTTTCTTTCAGAACTTGGTATATATTATTCTGAGCCCTCCTGGCCTTTAGGGTCTGCATTAGTATTCAGTTGAAAATTTTATTGGCTTACCTCTAAATGTGACCTACTGTTTTTCTCTTGTGGCTTTAAAAGTTCTACCCTCATTCTCTATATCATGCATTTTAATTACAATATGTCTTGGAGAGGATCTTTATTGGATTTTGTTTATTTTTGGTTCTAACTGCTTCTCTTTTTGAGAAAACTCAGCATAAATCACTTGTATTGCAATAATAAATGAAACTCTTGTGGCATGGAGAGAGATGGAGTCAAAGCAACAAATTCTCTCGCCATATCACTACAGAGGAAGCAAGGGATGAGTAGGGACAGAGGAGTGAAAGGTCAGAAAAATGAGATCAGCAGAGAGTTAAGCATAAAAAACAAATAAACAAACAATCCAGCAAGCAATATTGAAGTTGCAATGACCAGCATCAATTTCTTTGCGAACACTTAAGGATTTGTCATGATGGCTGGGTTTTCATGGGATGTTAAGTCAATAAATAGAACCTTCAGTTTACATTTTCAATTAAGTTCCTAGAATTTACAGTCAACGTGTGTAGTTATGATATTACAAATGTCCTGAAAATCTGTTATAAAACTACAGGATAAAAAAAGAGAAAGAGAAGGAAACCAAGCAGTCACAAAGAAGGCACCAGAAGGCCCTGCTGTCCAAGGGACAGAAACCTGTAGTGTTGAACCCCCTAATGAAAGTAATATGCTTTCAAAAATGCAGACAGTTTCAGGGGAGGGCAGGCAGGGATAGTGAAGGAAAAAGCTCTCCTCTTTCCTTCTCCACTTCAGTTTTGGGTAGGACTTTTAATTGGACCCATGGGCATTTCTCACACTGGAGAAGAATTCAGTCCTAAATAGCTTCTCAAATTTTCTATAACTCTTCAGTACAACAGCTAGAATGTTTAATATATAACTGATAAAAATTTCATTCAAAAATAAATAAAATAAAGATTATTGCATGTGAAAAAAAAGATCATTGCAACCCTCACCCAAAACACCATTTTTTATTCTAAAATAAACCCATCACTTATGCTGTTAATACTTGACAAGGTACTTACTTGGAAACATAGATCCAAAAGACTGAAACTGAATCATTACCCCAAAATGCAAACAAAATATCAGCTTGTGGTTTTTGGCCTGTATTTAGGCAAATTCACATACAAGGAGAGGCAATGAGAGGAAATGGAAGTGTCAGAAGCAAGCTGAGTGATAGAACATTCAGTCAGGGTAGATGTTCATACACAGTATGCAGTGCGACATCAAGACAAATTCCATATGGTTCACGTGTACACATCTGGAGACACCATTTCCCTCTATGAAAGATCCAAGGACAGGGAACTGAGGAAGGAGCCACCCCTTTCTTTTCAGTTTTAGACATTCCACATCAAAGGCCAGACTGGCATGTGGTGGAATGGAGCCTGGGTACAAAATGGCACCAGAAGCATTGCTTGGGGAGATACTTGGACATTCTGACTCACACTCATTTGGGCCATCCCTTCCTCCTAGCCTCAGATCACCTCCTACTTTCCTAGATTAACACGTTAGGGCTTGTTTCTCTCCCAGGAAGAATCGAATTTCTTACCCTCTTCAAACATCTCATTGTAGAATGGCATAAGGCCTGATTGTACTTTGGGAAGGTGTGCCTGTCTCCTGGGAGATGATCTCCACCTGCACTCCAATGCTAGTGGTGGTAGATGCTGGGTAGGCAGCAGGACACGTATCCTGGACTGTGAGTGGAGCTGGAACTATTTCCACAACTCTGCCTTGTCTTTTCTATGTCATTTATGCAAACAGGAAGCCCTGCATTCACCACCCTACATGTAACCTAATGCTTCTTGTGTTTGGATTTCCATCTCATTCCTAAGGTTTGGAAACTTTTCTCGCCATGGTTTATCTTCCTTCCTTCCTTCCTTCCTTCCTTCCTTCCTTCCTTCCTCCTTCCTTCCTTCCTTCCTTCCTTCCTTCCTTCCTTCCTTCCTTCC